>CM021105.1:411912452-412137789 GCA_007115665.2 Sequoiadendron giganteum | reverse complement strand
ATACCCTCTTAATCCCTCAACCCTCAACCCTTAACCATTAAACCCTAATCCCTCAACCCTCAACCCTCAAACCCTAAACCCTAATCCCTCAACCCCTATACCCTCTTCCCTATAACCTCTTAATCCCTCAACCCTAAACCCTAAACCCTTAAACCCTAACCCTCTACCCTCTACTGTAAATCCTCTACCATCTACCCTCAACCCTAATCCCCCAACCCTTAAACCCACTTATTAAACTCTCTACCCTAATCCCTCAACCCTCTTGACCCTTAAACCCTCAATCCTTAAACCCTTAAACACTCAACCCTAAACCCTTGACCCTCATCCCTCAACCCTTAAACCCTAAGCTCTTAAACCCTCTACCCTCTACCCTCAACCCAATATGCTCTACTCTAAACCCTAATCCCTCAACCCTTACACAATTAAATCCAAGAAAACTCTCTACCCTAATCCCTAAACCCTCAACCCTCAGTCTCTCAACCCCTATAACCTCTGCCCTATATATTGAACCCTCTACCCTAATCCCTCGACCCTATACCCTCAAACCTCAACCCTCAACCTTAAACCCTCAATTTTCAACCCACCCTTAAACCTTCTACCCTCTACCCTCTACCCTCTACCCTCTACCCTATACATTAAACCCTCAACCATTAATTCTCAACCCTCAAACCTTAATCCCTCAACCCTCAATCCTTAAACCCTAAACCCTCTACCCCTATACACTCTACCCCTTACATTGGACCCTAAACCTAATCCTTCAACCATATACCCTCAAACCTATACCCTAAACCCTTAACCCTAAAACCTTCAACCCTAAACCCTTCAACCTTCTACCCTATACCCTCAACCAAATACCCTCTACCATCGACCCTATTCCCTCAACCCTCAAACCTTAAACCCTAATACCTTAGAAACCATCAACCCTATACCCTCAACCCCTATCACTTTCTCTCTATCTATAAATATCAACTCTCCCTCCCTCCCTCCCTCCTACCCTCTCTAATTGTCTCTATCTACCATCTCCCTCTTTTACGTACCTCTCATTCAATCAACCCCTACCACCCTCTCTTGCTCCCTTTATCTATCTCTCTCTATGTCCCTCCCACTCTCTCCCACTCTCTCCCACTCCCTCTCTCTCATGTCTCTCCCCCCCATCCCCCCTCTCTCTCAGGTCTCTCCCTCTGAAAACCTACCTAGGTAACTCTCTCTCTGTTTCTCTCCCCTCTCTTTATCTATCCCTCCCACCCTACCTAGATAAGTCCCTCTCACTCCACCCCCCTCTTTCTCCACCTCTATCAGGTCACTCCCTCCCACACCCTCTCCCTATCTCAGGTCTCTCTCACTCACACTCCCTCTCTCTCACATTCCCTCTCACTACCTATCTCTCAAGTCTCTCCCTCTCACCCCCCTCGCACTCTCAATTCTCTCCCTTTGGCACCCTACCTACATAACTCTCTCTTTCTCTCCATCTCTCTCCCCCTTCTCTCTCTCCCTCTCTCTCAATTCTCTCTCCCTCCCTCTATCCCTCCCACCCTACCTAGCTAAGTCCCTCTCACTCCAACCCCTTCTCTCACACTCCCTCTCTCTTAAACTCCCATTTCCACCCCCTCTCCATCTCTCCAAAATCTCTCTCTCTCTAAATTCTCCCTCCCACTAAAGAAATACATAATTACATACATACAAGCATAATAAATATGTACCTATAATCCTACATCCATAAAAACATACATAAATACATGTGTAGATACAATCTTACATGCATACAGGCATACATACAATATATATGCATTGATACATACAAGCATACATACATACTGTAATACCCCTCTGTTTTGTATTTTGTATGAACATTATTATTTTCTATTTTATGCTTTAGTATTGTGGTGTACTATGACATTGTACTTGGTTATAGTTATCTCTATGTTATCATGATGTATCTTGACTTGATGATCCTACCTTTTGATGTGAATTATTATGGCATGTATGGAATTAGCATAAGTGGTTATTTAGTTTATGATGTTTTATGCTTTGATTTTGTTGATATGTTAGATGCATCAGTTAGAATGATTGTATTAGTGAAGAGGATGGCATCGCATCACTCGCTTGCGAGCGCCCTGCAATTCCGTGATCTCCTCTTCATGGTGTATTTTAATTATGACATGTTTGTATATATGGATATGCTTTTTGCTGCAGGTTGACAGGTACAGGACAACGACTCCACCTGGTTTCACATGTTTGAGCGTGTCCATTGCCCAACGACAATTGATTGGGAGATAGTAGCTAGGATTCTGTGTCAAGTCGTCACCCTAGTCCCAGTGAGTCGTCTGGTGTTAGTTGGGTTGAGTTGTCTTATTTGGGTCTTCTGGCTTTAAATTTCAAGTTTATGTGCAAGTAAAGAAAATGATAAAATATATGCTCTATTAGTTAAATTGGCAATTACCTTGTTTGATTATGTTGCAATGTAATTTATTGTGTTGTTAATTTAATCTAATTAATAAATAATTTAATAAGTGGATTAAATTTATGTTATTAATTGATTAAATTTTAATGTTGTAATAGTTAAATTTCTCATTTTGGGAATTTTATGCATATTTGGGCAAAATTGAAAATTAAAGGGAAATGAATTGCAAAGTCAAAGTTGAAAAAATTCAAAAAATTCAAAATTCTAAAATTCTAAAATTCTAAAATAGATATTTTCCATTTTGAATTTATGAGGGTTGTTGAGTTTTTTAGGGTAAAATCCTTATGGTTTGAATTGGCTTCTAAAATTTTGCATTTTGAGTGTTTGCATAAAAATTGAAAATTTGTGAGATGTAAATTGGGCAAATTTGTGGGTTTTTGGATTGGAGTGGAAAAATTGTGAAGAATTGGATTTGGTAGCAAGAGAAAAGGTTGAGCATCATCTGGTCTTCTTCAAACTCAAGTTTTTTCAAGTTCTTGTCCTTTGCTTTATTGATTTTAGAAATTTAAAATTTAAATGTGTGGATGTTTGATAATCTGGTTACATAATGTTTTCAATAATCTGGTTTTGAATTGAGATGGGAAAACCCATATGGAAATTGTCTTCATTGTGAAAAATACATTCTTTAAAAAAAAAAATTTCTCCAAGAAATCAATGGAGTTCTTGAGATTTAAATTGATCTTTTGAAAATTTTGGTTCCCCTCCTCAATTGATTTTTGCAATGGATGTTTTAGATGTATATACATATATATTTTTAAAATATATATATGTATACCGATTATTGATTTTGAGTGAGGTTACACCTCTATTTTCATATGGTTAATTTTTCTATGAGTTATTGTGAAAATAAAAAAATGCATCTGGAAAAAGAGAGGTCTGGTTTTTATGTTCTTTTTTCTCAAAAAAAAATACACAGGAAAAAAATAAAAATAAAAGAAAAAAATTTTTTTAAAAAATGAAATTTCAGACAAAAATTAAACCCACTGTTGAAATTTGTTCACAGGAAATTTTAATTTAAAAAAAATAAATAAATGAAAAATTATAGGGGAGGCGCAGGGGGCTCGACCCCCACCGCGCCCCATGGGAGGTGGGTGAGGGGAGCTGTGCCCTGCACGCACCCCACCCACGCCCTTACCACCATCCACCACAGCTGTCCCTTGGGACGACTGTGTTTACACACAGTCGCCCCATTAATGGGGGCAGGCTGTGTGTAAACACAACCGCCTGAAGGAAGGGCATGTGGCCAGGGGAGGGACGCATCCCTTAGGGTTAGGTTTATTTGTTTTAAAAAAAACAAAAAAGTTTTTTTTTATATTTCATTTTTTGTTGTTTTATTATTATTAATATTGAATAACATATATTTTTATAATATTAAATATTAATATGTAAATATTATATTTATTATTATAATATATATGTTATTATAATATTAATATAATATAATGTATAATTATTATTTATAATATTATAATAATAATAATAATAAGGTATAGGTTATTGTAATATTAGTGATTTTGAATTAAAGGTGGGGAATTAAATAATTAAATTTCATAGTTCTTAAATGTTTTTTATGAGGGGGAATTATTTTCTTGGGCAAACTATTGGTGCAAATAGAAATTATATTTTACTATGGCGTGCTTTTAATTGTTAGTTTGAAACCAACGACATATTGGAAAGGTTAAATATGTTTTGACAAGAAATGTGATGGCGTCTTGATTAGTTAAATAATGATTTTTCCTAGACCCTTTTTAATCTTCTAACGTTTATTCTTGAAACGTAGATATTAAACAATTCTTGATATCATTGAACAATAGTTAAACTGAAACATTGAAGTTAAATTTTATTCCTTTTCTGAGTTATTAAATGCAGCAAATTACTGGATATTAATGAGGAAATGGGTTTAGTAAGCCCAAAGTAGGATTTCATTTTGTCTTGATTATTGACCTGTCCATGTCGTCATTGGGGTATGTGGGCATGGTACTTGTAAGTCTTCCAGATAGGGTCCATTCTATGGTGGGTTGTCGTGTCAGGTTGTCAACCTATTTTGTACCCTTGGAAGGTGTGTAGTATGTGGTCAATTATCACCCGGTTTCCACGAATGGGGATGTATTGTGTTTCTGGTATTAGTGCGGATTATGGGATCTGTGTCTCCTTGTAAGGAGTGGCCTTGTTCTATGTTATACCTCCTAGAGTTGGATTGGTTGGAACACCTTTGCTGTGTGTCGCATTGAGTATCCTTGGGATTGTGGAGTTGTTCCACATGTCGTCATAGGGGAGTGGCTTGTAACGAGGGCCGACACATGAAGTGGTGCCAGGATAACTCATTACAAGTTAGTTAATCCAGTGATAACTAAATTAATATGTTGGGAGCACCAAACACTTAATAAGATAATTATGCCTCGCTCATGCATGCAAGGGCTTGTAAAGACTTGGGTTGAGATGAGAAGGTTTGGAATGGAAAGATTGTTACCTTGTCACTATGAAAGGTAACTGATTTCGCATTGGTTTACATGAGGGGCCGAGAATCATTAGAGGTTACCAGGATAACCCAATTTGGGGGCCAGGACCTAGGAAGACTTACCAGGATAACCTATGAAACAATGTGATGACACTTCTCCTAGGTCGATAGTATGTTCGCATCAGTGATGCAGTTGATTGTTTTATTCTAGAAGCAATGTAACTTTTGTTAGTGACTCTATTGTACTCATCCATGTTGATTATGTTAGGCTATGTCTTGAGGTAGATGTGCTTGTCTAGGGATTTTGGTTACTATCTCCTAGCATGGGGGGTGGACCTTTGGGTTCCACTTGGTTGGGTGGCATGCACCTTAACCATTGGGCTCTTTCTTCATGTTCATATGGACGAGACTTCCAGTTGGAGAGCTCATGGTTGTTTCTATTGCAGTCTTTTCTAGACATCCTTTCCATTATTCATGTTATCATTACCCCTCTTGTTATTGAGGTGGAATTTGTAATTGTAATCTTTTATTTTTGGACTTGCCTCATTCGGGGAATGAGAGATTGTAATCTTAGGGTTTTGAATGGATTAATTAATCGAAAGGCTTATTTTATGTTTGTTATTGTTTCACCTTCTTGGAATGTATGTGTTAACTTAATGATTAAATAATTGTCGTAGTTTTATTCATATTATGTTGAGGTTCTATATAACCTTTGTCTCATAACCTTAGAGGTTGTTGTCATTAAATTAATTAACTCACTTCTTATTTATCCTTAAAAAAAAAAAAAAATTATTCCGTTTAAGTAGTTAATTGCAACTTCCTCTAGGGTTGTGTGGCGGGGCGTTACACATACATACAAGCATGCATACATGCATACATACATGACATACAAGCATACATGTACATAAAAACATACAAATATATCATCATACATTCAATATATTGGAATTTAACATAAAGGAGGACATAACGTGAGCATATTATAACATGCTCACTTCATGTCTTAGTTGACATGTTTCTCGCAGAAGCAAAAACCATGTCAAAACAAAAATATAATGTGAGCGCGTTATAGCGCGCTCACGTTATATCTTTCTTTGGGAATTCTCAAGCCTTAGGCTTGGTATTTTCCTTGGAATACCAACCCAAAGGCTTGGAGGGCATTCCCAACTACCAGTGACATGTTTTTAAAAAATCTACCATATTTCACATAATCAAGTTCTTGCTCACCGTCAAGATTGCACGTGGTTCAATATCAAAAAAATTGAACACATGGGTAATGTTGGGTTCTTTCTTAGTTATCCAATGATGTAATTTTTTTCACTTTTTGAAAATGTTAAGCCTTTCATCCATAATTATTTTTATTTGTATGTCTTTTTTTTGCCAAAAAGAAGTGTTTGGTATTTTTTTCGTTATAAATTAACCGTTCATCGAATTTTCAAATAAATTACACATTTTTAGAAAATAGACTCCATTCTACAATTTTATTTTATTTTAAATAAAAAAATTTAATTAGTTTTCAAAATTTGTAGGGGTAGCACGACCAAAATTCTATTTTTTTAGGAAATGTCCACTTTGAAAAATTAGTAAAAAATCAAATATTCATTAAAAAATTATCAAAAAAATCATGCATCAACTACATACTGTTAGCTAACTTCTGACCATTGCGATTTTAAAAATACTAAAAAAACGTTCATCGTATGAGGGTCGTACAAGAGTTGTTATGTTATGTTTTTCTGACAAAAACAGCAGCAATTTTTGTATGTCCCTCTTTTGAACCCCTTGATCTCAACCATTTAAAAAATAAATTAGTAGTTTAGAAATTAGACTTGGATCACTTCGATCCTTGTTTTTGTTCCAACTCAAAATTTTGAGTGTAACTATCCTCAATTTCAAGTCCAAGGTCAGTATTTCCTGATTTCAGAAAAAAGCTATCCACTTAAGTCCCATTTTTGGGAACCATCTTGGTGCACTTAACCTAGAATGTAGAGGAGAGTTGGGGACCTACCACCATGACCAGGATCGTAGTATCCATAGGTCAAAAATTTCTTGGTAACCTAACCATTATCCAAAGATTTGAAGCCAATCGATGCTTCTACATTGCCCATGTGCATATGTTTATGGCCAGTAGGGTGACTTCTGCCAGTGGGGATGGAACAAGACCTAAAATCATTTCATAGGGCCACCTTGTATTCCAATTTCCTCCCAAACAAACAATTTGATAGTTCACCAACAACACCATTTCTTGAGAAACAACACTCCCACGAGGTAAAACAAAAGAGGGTGCAGTGCGTGGGGGGTCGAGAGCGGCATTTGGAATTTTGGGAACATATCTCCCTGGGTGAAGAGCACCCTTGTGACCTTTGGAAATGACCATCATCATCCTTGGAAGCATAGGATTTTTGCATGATTTTCCTAGAAACCGGCTTGATGCCATCACGAGAAGATTGCCCACCGATGCACAAAGCAAGAGCGTAGGGTTTGTAGGTGTGAAATATTGTAAAGTGAAAAATTGTTAGCGCTATTTTAATAAATATTATGAAAGGTCTAGTTATAATTAGATTATAACAAAAGTATTGAAGGGTTTATAATTAATCCTAAGAAGAAAATGCAAAAAAAAAGCATAGAGTTGATATATATATATATATATGTTAATTCAAAAATAATGTATTCATTTTTTTGTTAATGAAATATTTTATGAATAGGATGTTGTGTAAATGTTTAATACATAGTTTTTTGAACAATGTTTAAAATTCAATAGGTTTTTCAATTACTAATCTTAGAAAAAACATATTTAAAAACCTTATTAATCCGGATCACCAATTGCGATTTATTAAGAAAACTTTGACATCTTTTTTCACAATAATAATCTATCATAAAACAATCATACATATTTGATCACATGGAATGATAGATACATAATTATAAGATAAAATTTAAGGGGATTTTTTGAAACAAATACTTTTATGACATTCAAAATTAGATCAACACAATAAACAAATTAAAATTTGTAATTAAAACATTACTTTCCTATACTTTAAAACTAAAAACAAATTGACAAACAAATTTGGGAGTAGGAAAAAGAGTTGCAATATGTTTCTTTCATCTTCTTCCTCTTGTTAACCTGAAACATAAATTTAATAAAATGTTCTCACTTGAAAACAACAATCAAATGGAGGAAATCAAGAAGTAACATTTCATATGAAAAATAATCTTCAAAGAGAAAATGGTAAATAGTTGAGGAGACTCATATTTAAGGTATCAAAAGTTAGTTTAAAATCAGATTTTAGTTATTTATTAATTACTTAGTTAATTAGTATTTAGATATACTATTTTCATATTTTTGTTTATTACCTTTAATTTGATAATTCATCTCTCCTTATTAAAAGTTAATTCAAGAATACTTAATATATTTTATAAATCATGCATAAACATTGAGTCTTAATGTTCAACTCGAAATTGCAAAGTAATGCAGTAGTCATCAGATTGAGAAAGGAGTTTGATGGCCTGTTTTATCTATTTTTAAATTATCAAGAAACTAAATAAAATAAAATTCAAAAGAGAAATTTGGATAATAATTAGGTCAATTTTTTTTTGAATTAACATGAGTTATACATTTATGTTTATTCAATTACTTTGTTCCTTTAGTCTTAGTGATATAGTGCTAGTTAAACTCTATGTTAGAATGTAAAATAACTTCATGAACATATTTATCTCCTTTAATGTTTCTTTCTTTTAGACTAAATAGTTTCCCTTAGTTAGAGGTAATATTAAAGTTAACCCTATACTAGTTTGTCACCATTCCACTCTCATTCATTGTGCAAAATGCTTATGATGGAATCATTAACTTGACGTCATTATAGGCACGAAGGGAATGTTTTCTTGTTATATCTTGGTTGAGTTGTTTAGTTTAAAAAAGAATTGGGGGTTTGGGTTGTGGAAAAATTTAGGGCATTTCATCATCACAAATTTCTTAAAGAAATGACAACTACAAATTTAGATGATTGAATACAAGTTATATTTGATTCAATGATATTCATTTTTTGAAATACAAATGACAACTATGAATCCAGATGATTTGAACTACCAAATTGAATGCATTTATATTTGTAAATATAATCCACTACAAGAGAGAAATTATGCAACCCTTGTATTCCCAAGGCAATGCACTATCAATTTTTTCCATGGTCTCATCACGGGTATTTTTTATGCATGGAATTTACATGCTTCTAAATACACTATGAGAGATATGTTTTTAATCAGGTTTTGTTGTTTTTGGTTCCAAATGCCACATTAAGGATTTGTGTTGGCATGGACTACTCTCCTATTACTATGCACTTTATAGCATTTCTTGGGATAATTTGATGTTTGTTCATTACTACCCGGATCATATAAAAAAATTGTAGGCATGAGTAGTGAGAGGATAAAAGAAAATGTGGATGGCGAATAATTCTATGAATTTGTGTTTGTTAACACACTACAATTTTTGGGATATTTTGTTCTAATCATGACTAGTTGGATTTTACAATGAAATTGTTTGTCCTTTTACCAATATGTTAGTGTTGTTATACTTGTATACAAAAATTTTAGTTGTACATACGCTATTATTTAGATATTTTTATTTTTGTACATTACTTCTTGGATTATATAATTTTTTTAGGTAGGCATGTTGGAGTGGTGAGAGGTTTGTAGAGCACCTCATATTGTAATTAGAAAATTCAGGTAAAGTCATACAATACTTTACTTTGGCAATGACCCACTAGGCATTATGTGTTCTTTATTTCTCACTCCATTTTGTTGTATTTTATGTATATTTCTTAATTGTCATAGATACTATGACAAACTATTATATATCCAATTACAAGTTTCTTATTTCTTTCATTTATTAATTATGTGTATTGGAATATTTTGTGATGAGGTGAAAATTGATTTACTCCATTATGTTTCTAAGTGAAATGACACAAATTTAGCTAAAATGCATCCTTACAACAATTCATAATTGAACTATGGGCATAGAAAAATAAAAATTTCTAATTTCTAATTAAACCTTCAATATATACATATTATGAAACATACTCTTAGTAATTGTGGTTTATATACATACATATGTATACATACATACATACTTACATACATACATACATACATGTATATGCTTTTGTTTAAATACATGTGTATACACCTAAAAATGGTCTAGATAAATCTGATTAATTAAATACAATTATTTGATTAATTAAACTTTAAATTCATCTATTAATAAATAAATAGAAATATTTATTTATGTAATTCACATTCCATTTTCTTCTATTAAATAAAAAAATCCATGAATAGTTTGTTTTTATTTAATTATCAAATTCTTCTATCTTAATTAAATAAATAAATTCAATAGTTTGTTTTTTTTAAATATCCAATTCTTCTATCTTAATTAAATAAACTAAAATCACGTAGTTTGTTTAAATTATCATCTCCCTTTTATTAAATAAACAAATTTCAAATGTTTTATTTAATAATATATCTTCCCTCCAAAATTGAATAAATCAAATATTCAATTGAGCACATGTCTACAACTTTTCTCTCAACAAACTTGAAAGCTTCAAGTTGTATTCAATTATGCTTTTCTAATTAAGCACATGTCTACAAATTTTCTTTCAATAAAGTTGAAAGCTTTAACTTGCATTTGATTTCACTTTACCTTTCTAGCCAATTTTGAAACAAACTTTTACAGTTGGAAATAGTTGGCTTCAATGGATCCACAATTTTGTCCTAATCATTTGCCACAATGTTTTTCTCAGGGAATACATTTCCCCTTCTTCCTCACCAAATTATTCATCTTCTACCATTGATTTATCCAGATCAAATCTGAACCATTGCTTGCTACCACATTAGGAATTATCTTTTAAAATATATAAAAGCAACCTCTTGCTACAGGAAATGGATCCCACTTGCATGCAATTTTACTCTGCAGGAATCATACTAGAGCATTTAGCATACAACATTTAGCAATTATCAAATATAATCATTTTAGCAATCATATTAGATTATAATCATGCCACAACATATCATATTAGTTGCATCTTAGTTTATCATATCACATCAACATCACAACATCATAGCTTTCATTATCAATATCATATCTTCCATTATCATTCATTTTATCACAACATTTCACTTAGATCATCATTCTCATTCTCTAGGTTGTCATTTTAACAATCACAGTGCACATAATATGAGAGCCACTTTGATTTAATAAATCCTTGGAGTTGGAGAGCAATGAAACAATTTTAGAGATTTTATTATGCTTCAATTAGATTAAATCTGTTGTTTGAATTCTCTAATAACGTTGAATTAAGGTGTGTTGTTATTTATTTCACTTACGCATATTTCCCACACTCATAAATTGGCACCCACCATGGGGAAAAATTCCCATAACATTTTTATCGAAAGTGATTGCAAATTTGACGTGTTCATGTTTTAGTACGATCGAGAGTTTCCACAACGCATTCGACAGATATTTCGGTACATCAAAACACTGTCTTGGCGCATCAAAACACTTTTTCAATGCATTCGATTACTCTTATAGCACATTTTACAATTATTTCAGTGCTTTCATTTATTCTTTTAGCGCATTGGAGTTTTAGCATTTATGCTTAACATTTTAGCGCATATGACTATTTTTACAAAAAAATGAATCATTTTTTATATTAATCTCTATTTTTTGTGCTATAGGTACAAGGTATGCTGGTCAAAGACAGTTGTTGGAAATATTTATGCCAGTTAAAGACAAATATTACAAAATTACTAATGGTGTTTGCAAGGTTTTTAACTTTTATTATTGCTTTCCTTTATTAAGTTAGGCATCTAGCTTAAATAAAAGGATAATTGAACCCCCTGTTTACTGTGGTTGAAGTGATAGGCTTATGCTCTCCCCTTCATTGGGTTATCAAAATGCTAGACTCACTTTTCATTCTTTATTAAAACCTTTAGAGGGCCTCTCATAGTGGGAAAAAGTACTCACCCTATGGGAACTGTTGGAATCAAGGGAACATTGAGAGGGGGTGTGAATCAGTGTTTAACAAATCTTAACTTGTATTACTTTGAAAATTAAACCATTTTATCATTACATTAAAAGAAAGATGCAAGCATTCAAAGGAAACATTCATAACACCATGACACACAAATTTTTGTGTGGAAATAATGTTAGGGGAAAATCCATGGTGGAGGTTAATCCACAATTTGAGTACTAAAATATAATTGTTTACAAAAGATAATGCACTTGCATTCAAGCACACTGCCTAGAGCTCATTGCTCAAAAGGGAAGGCTCACTGCCTTAAACTTTTTTAGATTAAAACCATCTAAAGGGCGAACTGAGATAGTAGCATCTATTTATGCCAAGTTACAGTTCTAGTGAAGCTCATAGATTCAATTATGTATCTGCTTTCTGATTATGCACTTTGCTCTGCTCTTTTCTGCTCTTCGCATCTCTCATAGACAAATTCACACTACTCCTCTGCTGAATTTCACACCATATTCAAGTTTCATATATTCTCTACCTTTACACACTTCTCCACATCTAATACACACAAAAATGATAGAACCGATCTCATATATATATCCACTAACATGGATTTATTCATCCATCAGTCAGCTTCATAAAGTAATAAGTTACTTTCATCTTGTCGGCTAGATCCACCACTAAATATTTATGCGCATCCTCCAAAGTCAGTTAAGACAAAGAGAGACCCAAACAAAACTAAATCGAGCACAAATATATTTAATTAATTACTCCTTATACATCTACAATTACTATATTCGCCAAGTCAACCTTCTAGCACAAATAACCAATAAATTTGTGCACCAGATCTTCTAGATCATGTACTAGTGAGTGTGCATCAAAAAAATCACTCACCAAGGTATTAAAAACATCAACAGACCTTCCTCAAAGATCCACAACTCAAAATATATGTCTGGAAGGGTATTCATATCAACTTTTATGCCTCTAACTAGATGCCCTATTGTTTACTCTGTTCTACTGGTAGAAACCAAAACCATACTGCAGACCAGATGTAAGATTTAGGATGCCATTTAGGTTGCTTAGGTTTCCATCAATGACAACACTTACAAGCCATATGACAAAAATCTCCCCCTTTGGCATTGATGGAAACACTTAGTGAAAAATGACTAAGTGTCAGAATCATTATAGGTATACTGCCAAAACATTTAATGTAGTTTCTCCCCCTGAGATTTATAAAGAATTCTCTCCCCCTACAAGGCATTCTCTCCCCCTATGAGGCATTTTTCACTGCATTCTCTCCCCCTTTGACATCAATGACAAAGCATGGAGGCCATATTCCAAAAAGGAGAAAAGTGATAAGATAGTGACAAAACATGTGTTCAAAATCCTCAAAGCTTCAAAACATTAACACATATATGCCGACAGTTCTCCTCCTTTGATCAAAACTTCAAAAAAATTAAAATAGTTAACTTCCAAGAATCTATTGTGATTCCAATGATAATGATCAAACTATTGTTCTTGGAGGTCTTGTTAAAAATTTTAGTTAGAGATTCAAGAATTGTAATTGCTTCTTCCAATTTCTCACCATTCCTTAGTATTTCCACCATCTGCTCCAACCTGCATTCGGTTAGATCCTTTACCTTCCAAAAATTATCCATAAGAGTGTTCTTAGAGAGTTGAATTTTTGTGTGTGCTGACTATAGATCCTAGATTCTTTTCCTGATGGTGCCATCTAGATCTTGCAACATGCCAAATATTTTTCCAATGCCATTCAATTTTGTTTCAATCTGATCCAAGTTCTCTTTGTAATTGCTAATAGCATGGGGCCAACAGATGAAATAGTTGTAGATGCCAGTGGCTGAGTTTATGCATTGCCTTAACTCATTCATTTTCTTCTTCATTTTGGAAAGGGATAGTCTAAATTTCTCCTTCAAGTGAGAGATAACTTCACCAACTTCCTTTTCTTGAGCTTCAGAATTCAATTTTTCTTTGCTATATTCAATCATTTCATTGGGAAAAATGTTCTGCAAGATTTCCAATCTAATCTTGCATTTCTCAACATGAGTATTTAACAAACTTAGAATCATGTCTTGATAATATGATGGTCTGAAAGACCATAACCTAGCTATTTTATGCATTCCACCTTCTCCTTGAATAAGCTGGTGTAGCTTTTCTTTTGTCAGATCTTCTTCCTCACTACTTTTTTCTAGTTCAGATTCATTTTTTAGTGGATCCTCAATTTCTTCATCAGATTATTCATCCGGAATATCCACAATTCTTTTTCTTTACCTTTTCCCTCAATTCTAGGAACTTTTCTTTCCAGAGGGCTATATTCAACAATTTCCTTACCTCTTTTCTGTCCTTTATCCATGCCACTGGAAGAGGAACCAACTTCAATTGATCTTACCAGAAGGGAAATATTGACTAAACCACACTTTCCAAGCACATTCCTAAATAAATTTTCAAATTCTAAATCCCAATAGACTAAGCTCCTAGAATATGAATATATTTGTTTGCATATTGGTTTGTCTGTCTTCCATACCACATTGTCGAGTTTTGGCAAAAATTTCAAGAAATACATTACTAAACATGTAATCAAAGTACTGAAACTTAATGGATAACTTGTTTCCTTTGTCAGTTGTACATTCTCCATGATTTGATCCTTTAACAACCCACATAGGTCAAAGTCTTGACCTTCAATTATCATCTTGTGAGAAATGTACATTGTGCCAGCCGATGTGGTTCCTTCTCAATTTCTATAGAAGATTTTGTATGTTATTCCATTTGCAATGTACTTTTTAATAGGATTCTTGATTGTCACAATAATCAAGGCCCTCTGATCTCTAATTATTCCGATTAGGGTTTCGACCTCTTTGTTTCGGATAGATTTCTTCCTTGGTATATCTCTGACTTTGCAAAGTCTAGTTAGATTCTCAATTACCTCCTTCGAGCTGATGTAGGGTTTGTCAAAAGTTAAAATATCATCATATAATCTGCTAAATATGAATTTCATGAATTTCACATTCTCAAAGTATGGAAACTCATTCCAAATATGCAAATTTCCATGTTTAGCTTCACTCAATTGCTTCAATTCATCAAGCAATAAAAAATTCCTCATAGACCTAATATTAGCACTGTTATATTCATCTAGAGTGATTGACCCTTTGATTTGTTCCATTTTCTTTTCGTATTTAGGATTTGCAGGCGCACACCAATTTGTATGAAGATTTTGAGAATAATTTGAAATACCTGATAGATTTTGAGTTTCGTCGATGAATTGATCTTAGTGCTTTGTAATCTATCTACCGAGTGATCTCCTTCTTCTCCTTTTTTTTTAATGCAAAGTGAAAAATGACGATTCCAACTTGACTTTTATAGTTCGCACCCGTGCAATAAATACATTTTCCCTAAGTTTTTTGGAAACTCTATTTTCCCAAACAGTGACAAAAAAATCTTCTGCAAACCTATGAATTGTCTAGATTCCTTTTGTGAAAGATATCCAAAAAAATTTTACACCATAAATACACCTTCTCAACTATTCTCTTCATTCTGGTACCATCCATAGATAGGGGAGGAGATAATTTCTTGAAAGACTCCCCCTAGGTCAATGGCCTAAAATCAATTACCGAAAGAATTACCAGAAGCAGGTTCCGATATGGAACCATTTCCAACATCAAAATCATTCTTCCTTACCCATGTCTTTTTCATCTGATCTCTGATTTCATCTGTAGTCACTTTTTCTTTTCCTTTATCATTTTTCTCTATATTTTTTCCTCTGTATACTAGACCTTTTTTGTCTACATTTTTTTTTTTGTAGAATCTTGCAATGTGACCATACTTATTGTAGTTGTAGCACATAATGCTTTCTTGTCCTAACCAATCATTCCAATGGCTTCTTCTAGATCTGCATTGATTAGCAACATGCCCAAGTTTCCCACATCTATAACATTCAATATTTCTTCTATCAATAGAGTAACTTGACACATTTTTGCATTCAATTGATTTATGATAAAACTTTTTGCAATTGAAACACTAACCAGAGAATGATGAAACTCTTGACTTCATATTACTTCTAAACTGAGCAACCATATGACTGAACTTATTACAAGAAAAATAATACCCATTAAATTTTTGTGCATTAGGTTGTCTTACCGGATACCTTCCATTTTTAGTCTATCTGAAATTATTTTGCCCTGATCTAGAACTTTCTCCCTATTCATATCCAAGACCTCTTTTATCATTTCCACTCTTCTATCCTTGAGTTAGCTCATCAAGCTTCACTACACTGATCTTGAACTTTTCTCTGTATTCATTTGCAATGACAAGATCATTCCTAAGAGTAGCAATCTTCTTTCCAAGTTCTTCTTCATTATTTCTAGTTCTCTGTAATTTACTTTCCAACTGAGTGAATTCCCCTTTTATTCTATTGCATTCATCAAATTTCTCTTTCAGGGTCTGAGCAAGATTTTCTTCATTTTTCTTCCTTTCTTCAATCTCTTTATTCATCTTCATCATCATAGATTCCATCTCATGTTTTAGGTTTTTATTGTCTCTATCAAGCCTTTCACATTCTTTAGTTATTTCCTTCAAGGTTTGATTCAAGTGAGCATCACCATATTTTCATTCTCCTTCTGTTGTATCTGATCACATAAATCCTTCCTTTTCTCCCTGGATTTAACAATCTGATCTTTCAATGACTGAATGAATTTCTCAACATCTCTAAGATTTTCTTTTAATTCCTATACTTCTTCTTTAGACTGATCAAGGTCATCAAGTGCCACCAAAAGTTGCTGCTGAAGACTACCAGAGTCCATCACATTCCAAGATCCACCTCAAGCTACTAAAATTCTTCAAAGGAAATGTGCTTTGATACCAATTGTTGGACTCAAGGGAACACTGAGAGGGGGGGGTGAATCAATGTTCAACAAATCTTAACTTTTATTACTTTGAAACTTAAACCATTATGTCATTACATTAAAATAAAGATGCAAGCATTCAAAGGAAACATTCATAACACCATGACACAAATTTTTGCATGAAAACCCTGTTAGGGGAAAAACCACGGTGGAGGTTAATCCACAATTTGAGTACTCAAATATAATTTTTTACAAAAGAGAATGAACTTGCATTCAAGGACACTACCTAAAGCTCATTGCTCAAAAGGGAAGGCTCATTGCCTTACAAAATTTAAGATTAAAACCATCTAAATGGTGAACTAAGATAGTAGCATATATTTATGCCAAGTTACAATTCCAGTGAAGCTCATAGATTTGATTTTGGATCTTCTTTTTGATTCTGCACTTCACTCTGCTCTGCTCTTTTTTTCTCTTTGCATCTCTCATAGAAAAATTTACACTAAGTAATACTCTACTAAATTTCACAGCATATTCACGTTTCATATATTCGCTACCTTTACACACTTCTCCACATCTGATACACACAAAAATATAGAACCGATCTCATATATATATCTGCTAACAAGGATTTATTCATCCATCAGTCGGCTAGATCCACCACTAAATATTTATGCACATCCTCCAAATTCAGTTAAGACAAAGAGAGGACCCAAACAAAACTTAATCGAGCATCAAGATATTTAATTAATTACTCCTTATACATACCAGTGAGTGTGCATCAAAAAAATCCTTCACCAAGGTATTACAAACATCAACAAACCTTCCTCAGAGATCCACAACTCAAAATTTCTATTTGGTAGGGTGTTTAGATCAAATTTTATGCCTATAATTGGATGCCCTGTTCTTTACTCTGTTCTACTAGTAGAAACCAAAACTATACTGCAAACCGGATGTAAGACTTAGGATGTCATTCAAGTTGCTTAGGTTTCCATCAATGACAACTCTTACAAGCCATGTGCCAATAGGAATGACCTAAGTGGAAAAAACAAAAACCAGGTTTTCCAACCCACTATAATCAAAAGTGAATTCAGGGAAAGTCTGACATTCGACAGAAGTGTGCAAGATAACCATCCCCAAATCCTTTTTTCTAAAGGTTGGGAGGTCTCCTGAGGGAGTTTATCTATTTGTCGCTTTGAATGAAAACCTTATCTACAAACTTTAAGTTAGAATCCAAGCGTGTCAATTTCTGAATGCTTTCTATACCATAGTGCAAGGGGAGGGAAGAATCTACCCCCAAGATACTCACCATATAACTATCAAAGACCCTGATCAAAATTGGAGGATTCGACTTTTGGTTAGGACTCGGAAAAGACAAAAACATGAGCGCCCTCTAGGGGGTGACATGGTTGTGTGAGCTAACATAGTTCCAAGTGTGGGTTGTGATATTTGTAGTGATCTCTTGAGATAGAAAAGTGCTTAAACTATTTTTATTATGTCATACCAGTGAAAATTGAAAGAATCAGACCTAATTCTAGAACACACACTATCTATTTAAAGCGTAGAATTGAAACAATTTTTTGCAAACTTGTTATTGTATGTGTAAGTCATTTTCAAAATGAAATCATCCATTCAAAAAAATCATTTTCCAAAGTCCACAAGCAAACCAATCAGACACAACATCATCAAATTAGAAGTTATACCCTGGAGTCAAACAAATTCACTGTTTCAAACTAGAATTGAAAACAGACTATCAAAATCTAGAATACTCCTAGAATAGCACATTCGCTTTCTATTATAGCACACCTAATATGTTTAACAATGCATTGACCCACCTTTTATCACATCATAGGAACAGTCTGGTGCATAGGAGGAACAATCTAGCATATTGAAAGAAAAATTTAGCGCATAGAAGTAACAGTACAACGCATACAACCAATTTAATGGTGCATTCACCTAGTTCTCTAGCACATATGATAATTATTTTGGAGCATCCAAGGACTGTTATAGCACATCCACCAAACCAAAAACTAGAGAGCTATTTTCATTATCTGTCAGACCTTTTACACTAGAATTCATTTTTTTACCAAAACAGAAGCATTTCTTAAAATGAAACAAAGTCTTAAACTTTTGAAAACTGAATCTTTCAAGTGAAATTCTTCAAATTAAAATTAGATCTACCATCAAAAACTTTCTAAATCAAATAAATCTGATTAAAATCCTAGTTTCATTATCAGGATCTGACATCCTACTTCAAGAACCAAAGCTATATAATCATACTTGTCAACTTAGTCTGATTAATAGAATCTATCATTCTATTTGACTCAAGTTAACATTTTGGACACTATATCAAACCAAGATCAAAGTTTAGTGGACAATTATAACACTTTCATGCCAGTTTTTACAAGGTCACAAAGACAAAAACTTCAAGAAAAAGAAACAAACATGTCTGAGATTGAGGAGGATCTATTCAACAGATCCAACCAAAAAGACAATGACGATATATATGAAGAAGAACTATAAAATGTGCAACAAGACCCCAAATTCCATAAGTTTATGGAGAAAATTCTAGAAAAGGATGGGGAACAGTATCTTTTGATGTTAGTTGATCTAGGTGTTAAAATTCCAAAAGAATTTGATATCAATAGACTGAGAGGAATATCTAAAAGAGCTGAGACTGAATCACCAAATATAGATGAAGTGGATGCAATGAAACATCAATTACAAACCTTACAACAAAAATTCCAAAATATGAAAACAGGGACAACTAAGAGATACTTTTTGTAGGATATTTGTCCATATCCTTTTTCTCAAAATGTGAACATGATCCCATTTCCAAAACACTGTGAGTTCCCCAAATATGATAAATACAATGGGAAAATAGATCCTCTTGATCATGTACGAGAATTTTGAGCTATGAATTTAGAGTTTTCTCATGAAGATACATATTTGATGAGGCTGTTTCCAAGAAGCTTGGGTGGACAATTTATGGAGTGGTTCTCTAAATTAACTCTAGGAATTAGATCCTTTGAAGATCTGATTAACAATTTTATAACTCAATACTCATACAATATACAACATGATATCACAATGAAGGATCTTTACAATACTAAACAAAAGAAAGGTGAAACATTTCTCTCATTTTTGCAAATATGGAGAAGGTTGTTTGCAAGATATCCACATTCCATACCTGAAAAGGAAAATATGAAACTATTCATGGATAATTTAAATGATGACATGAGTTATAGAATTGAACTACAATGTCCACCTGCATTCGAGAAAATGATAGAAAATGGTCTCAAGATAGAAGAAGATTTGGTCAAAAGCGGAGTTCTAAAAACATACAATTAAGGATCAAACAATGCCAATTCCTCTAATCACAACAACAACAACGAAAAACCCAAGTTTTGGAAAAAGTATAAAAATGCTGGAAACAATGATGCTATGGATGAAATGTAAAACATGAAACCAATATTCAATTTAGTAGCAGCTGCAACTAAGACAACCCTAGACAACAATAGAGGAAACAATCTAAATGAAAATCAAAACAACAATTTGAATAATGCTGGATCTAAATCATCACCATTCCAAAAGTCATCAAATCGGAGGAAATTCACACCTTTAGGAAATCAATGGAATCAACATTCAAGGAACTAATTGAAGCTAAACTTGTAAAATCACAAGAAGCATGAAATTGGGATCCACAAGTCAAACCATTTAGGTGGAATGACGCTCATTATTATGACTACCATAACCATAAAGGTCACAAAACAAATGATTGTTGGTAATTGAAACATTTGATCCAAGATCTGATTGAAAGCAAGAAAATATTTGTTGAAGTACCATAGACAAACAACGATCATGGAGCTTTCAAAATATTTTACCAATAATGACAAAAGTGAACCATCCTCTTCAAATGGTAAAGGAAAAAGTGTAAATTATGTTTACGAAACCACTATTCTCAATGTCAAGGTAGTTGAAGATCAAATAAACAACACTCAAATCAATGATAAATGTGATCTTGTTGTTGCTAAAAATCAAATAAATGAAATTGCTGCTGCTAATAATTGTATTAAAGACATTATTGCAACTGATTATCAAACTCATAAGGAAGAAAATTATGATAGTAATAACACCATTACAACTAATCATCAAACCACAAACATAGCTTCAAGTGAAAATTGGATTAACATCATAAAAATCAGAGAGAATCCGGAATATCAACCAGTCAACGTGACAACAAGGGGACAAGATAAGGTAACACTGAAAGGAGTTGCAAATAAATCATCTAATGCTCCTTCTATAATCAAAACAACTATTGCCCCTACTAATCAGTACAACATAATCGATTAATTGAACAAAATACCAATGCAAATCTTAATATTAAAACTCTTGAAAATATCACCGGCACACAAGGAGATTCTAGAACAATCTCTTGTTGCCACAATAGTACCTAATAATCTGGAAGTTGACCAATTCTAGGCTATGGTGGGACACTTAACCGCTCCTCACTACCTATCCTTTTTTTAGCATGATGATGTATCACTAGACCATCCACACAATGTTTCCCTTCACATTGAGGTTCTCATTCACAAACACTGAGTGAAGCATGTTCTTATAGATGGTGGAGCTAGTTTGAATATCTATACTTTAAAAATGATCTGTGCACTAGGATATTCTGATAATGCTATTGACCCAAGAAGGAAAATCACAATAAAAGCATATGATGATGAAGAGAGATATTCCAAGGTATTGATTGTTCTACCTATCCAAGTGGGACCAATTGTGAAAGACATAATCTACCAAGTGTTGGATAAAGATGACATATAATATACTTTTGGGACGTCCATGGATTCATGAGATTCAAGCAGTTTTTTCCACCTATCATCAGTGTTTGAAGTTTCAAGTCAATGGACAATAAATAACTATCTCAGTTGATTCAAATAATCCCCAATAGTATAGCATGCTTAAGGCAGCTCAAGATACTTTTATCCCCCATAACAGAGAAGCTAACACTCAAAATTCATCAAACAATGAGAAGCAATCAAATATTGTGTCAAAATGGATTGAAAAGGAGGACCAATCAAAAGACAAAGATCTTGCTGATTCTACTACAACAAACAATGAAAAATATTTATCAAAGGAATTCAATGGAAAGATCCAGTTAATAGACAAAGGTATGGGAGAGTATTCCATTCATTAATCTTTATGTCTTTCATAATTGCTACCTTCACCAAGAACTTATGGACAACCATCAAAATCACTGCAACAATCATCACAACCTACTACAGTTCTTGATGGTAGATTTGTAAAGGCTGGCACTTTGATTGACAAATCAGAAGATAAGGTTGTTCTAAATTGGCTCTACAAAGATGAGGAAGCATTTACATCAACAACCCCTAACATACAAATGGATAAATATGGAAAATGAAAGACAATCCTAGAGAAGATGGGGTATGAAGGACAAGGAACTATCGGTAAAAAGAAGGACGACATTGTAGAACCTATTCAACCTCTCACACTTCAAGCCAAAGACAAAAATAGATTAGGATATACAAAAGAATCAAAAGAAGAAGCAACCCAGAAAGTTGTTTAATGAATCCTACAATTGCAAGCAAGTGATTCCTATGAGACAAACTCTAATGAGTATGAGTAGGATTCACTATCTGAGGTATCCTTTGAAGATGAACAAATCAATTTAATACAAAGGTATACACCTACATGTAAGGAGGGACAAAGCTCAAGGACTAGACCCCTTGTGTTTGGATAAAAAAATATCGATTACTCAAGCAACGATGAACATACTTCAAGTGAGATAGACTTGGAGGAGAGTACCATCATAAATCTTGACACCCCTGCCAAAAAATTTGATGATATTTCTATTAGGACTTTGACTACTATTGACCTTCAACAAATTGATGATTTGTTACCCTTACTATACCCCGAGCTTATTGACTAGGACCGAACTAAGCCTGCTAACGTTCCTACCTTTGTGAATGATGATGCCATTATTAAGTTTATTTGTTCCAACGACCTTGACACAATTTCTATCCATAAAACTCATAACAAGGCTTCAAGTCTGGGGGTGTCAAATCTTCTAGCTACAAAAATGAAAATAACAACAAAGGATCTAATGGTGAAAACCATTTAATGACAGTGTTAGATCTAGAAAAAGTAAAAATAAAGAGTGCATTTGACAATGAAAACCTCACTGAGACACTGAAAGATGGAGGATTTGGCACTCTTCCTGAAAATTATCATGAGAGATCATCAGTGTTGGTTGAGCCCACTCAGTCTATCAATGTGGGCACATAAGACAAAGTAAAGACATTACATCTAGCAGCATCAATGACTAAACAAGAAAAGCCAACATTCACTAAGTGCTTTGAAGAATGACAAATCAATTTTGCTTGGTATCACTTTGATATGCTAGGATTAGATCCAGATCTCTTAATGCATCATTTATCTCTACCTACTAGGGTAAAACGTGTCAAGAGAATAAGAAAAATGCATCCACATATCGCCTTGTTGGTGAAGGAAGAACTCAAGAAATTGTTAGATAATGGTTTCATTCGTCCAATTGATTATGTTGATTGGATATCAAATATTATACCTATTTCTAAACCAGACGGTAGTATCAAGGTATGCACTGACTTCAAGGATCTCAACAAGGCATGTCTGAAGGATGACTTTCCTTTACCAAACATTGAAATTATTGTAGACTTGATAGTTGGGCACGCCATGTTATCATTAATGGATGGTTTCTAAGGTTGTAATCAAATCAAGATAGCACCAAAGGATCAAGAAAAGACAACATTACCTATCCATGGGGAACATTTTACTGGAATGTAATGCATTTTGGATTGAAAATTTTGGGGGCTACATATCAAAGAGCAATGACCACCATCTTCCATGACATGATGCATACTTTTATGGAGGACTATGTGGATGATCTATTGGAAAAATCATATACTAGAGAAGGACATCTTGAGATCCTAGACAAAATATTCACTCATCTAGAAAGGTTTGACATCAGATTAAATCCCAAGAAATATGCATTTGGCGTAACATCGGTGAAACTTCTAGGATACATTGTTTCAGAGAAAGTTATTGAAGTAGATCCCACCAAAGTCAATGCTATTATGGAGATGCCTCCACCTAGAAACATTAGTCAGCTATGGTCTCTACAGGGAAGGCTTCAGTGAATCCGAAGTTTCATTTCTCAACTAGCAAACAAGAGTCATCCATTCAATCACTTATTACATAAGAATGTCTCTTTCAAATGGGATGACAAATGTAACTCTACTTTCAATCAACTAAAATAATATTTGAGGTCTCCACCCATACTAGTGCCACCTATGGAAGGAAATCCATTACTTCTTTATATAGCAAAAACAAAGATTTCATTAGGCATTCTATTGGCACAAGAGGATCGTGCAGGAAAGGAACAAGCTATTTACTATACCAATAGAACTTTGAATGGTTATGAGATCAGTTACACTTTCATTGAGAAAACTTGTTTGGCGGTAGTGTTTTCTACTCAAAAGCTATGCCATTATATGTTAACCCACATAATTAAACTCATAGAAAAAAATGACCCACTGAAATACTTGCTCAACAAATCTGCTTTAACAAGAAGGCTAGCCAAATGGTTCATGATCTTGAGTGATTTTGATGTTCACTATGTAGATTGCAAAGCCATCAAGGGACAAGTAATAGATGATCAATTAGTTGAAGCACCTCTATAGGATAATCATCCAATGAGCTTGAATTTCTTGATGCAAATGTTCTCACCATCATACCACAATAATGGATGCTATATTTTGATGGTTCATACGCACAACATGGATTAGAGGTTGGGATCTTATTTTTCACACCTCAAGGAAACACCATTCCAAAGTCCTACAGATTTAGTTCTCCTTGTACTAATAATGTAGCTGAATACAAGGCATTAATCATTGGCATCAAAGTAGCTGTAGAATGGAATATCATAAAGCTATAGGTCTATGGAGATTCACAGTTGGTCATTAATCAGGTAAATGACAATTATCAAACAAGGGATGACAAGGTGTTGCAATATAAGAAAATGATGGATGATTTAAAAAAGTACTTTGTCCAGATTAAATTTGAACAAATACCAAGGGGAGATAACAAAACTGTTGATGCTACATGGCTACTATAGATTCTCTCTTATAGATACCAGAAAGTCAAAGACGTTATGAGTTTATGGTGGAACAAGTGGCTGATCCTACCCATGAAAATCCTAAACATCTATGTGAAGATTTATACTTACTTAAAAGATAATACTCTCCCTCCCAATCTTTCTCGAAACCTAAAAAAAAAATCAAGTCGTATGACATACCTTGATTTCTGACATACTTTACCATCAAGGTCTTGATGGTACTCTCCTACGATGTCTAGAACATAAAAAATATGAGTTAGCCTTGCATGAGATTCATGAAGGTATCTGCGGGACTCACTCGAGTGGTTTAAATCTAGTGAAGAAACTCCTCTGTTTAGGGTATTACTGGCCGGACATAGAGAAGGAGTCTTATCAGTATGTAGAGAAATGCCACAAATTTCAAATCCATGGAAATCTTATACATGCACCGGCACATGAACTACAACCTTTCACAACAACATGGCCTTTTTGTCAGTGGGGACTAGATCTGGTAGGTAAAATCCACCCGTCTTCATCAAATGGACATAAGTTTATCATTACAACCATAGATTACTTTACAAAGTGGATTGAAGTGGTACCCCTAACCACAGTCATAGGAAAAAAAATCTCATCTTTTATCTTAAATTACCTTATTTATCGGTATGGTATTCCTCAGTCCAACATCACCGACAATGGTAGACCTTTTAAGAATCAGGATGTCCAAGAACTGTGTGAGTGGTTCCATATCCAACATTTCTTTTCAACACCCTACTATCCTCAAGAAAATGGCCAAGTAGAGGCCTGAAACAAAACTATTCAAAAAATCTTGAAGAAAATAGTCAACGATGCTGGACAAGATTGACATGTACAACTGACTCCTTCTTTATGGGCATATCGAACTAGTATCAAAATACCTACAAGAGCTACACCATATTCTTTGGTATATGGATTAGAGGCTATTCTACCAATTGAGGTAGAAATACCATTACTTCATGTGTCGCTAAAAGGGATCATATTAGATGAGGATTATTGAGTGTCTAGACTTCAAGAGATGGAACTATTAGATGAGCGTCGTCAACAAGCGGTGGATCATTTGAAAACATACCAACAGAGGATGTCCATAAGCTACAATCATAGAGTCAAACCAAGGGAATTTCAGGTAGGTGACTTGGTTTTAAAATAAAACCCTCGCAATGAACATGATCGTGAGAAGAAGGGAAAATTTGAACCAAATTATCTAGGTCCCTTCATCATCATATCAGTCTATGGATCACGATCTTAAAAATTGTCAACACCTGAAGGGGATCTATTCGATGAACCTATCAATAGAATCCACCTCATAAAGTTCTATACTTGAAATATCTAGTGCACGGTGAAAGTTCTAAAATATACAAAAAATATCAAAAAAATAAGAAAGAAAAAGAAAAATACAAAAAAAATGAAAACAAAATAAATCGCTGCCTTGATGAAAACCTGGCAAATAGGTGTCTTGGTAACAAAAAAATAAAATAGAAAATCAGAAAAGTGCAATAAAAACAAGTAGTGAAAACCTAGCAACATGCGCTAATTGTGATAGACCAATTGCTCCATCTATTTGAGCACATCTTAAATAGTCGTCTTCGCCATTAATCCGCTTATCATTGAGAATATCATGTACATTCTTGGAAATGCAATTCTATCTCACCCTAGCTTGGGGGGAAGATCTTGAACTCACTCGGGGAAATAAACTAAGGACTTCAAAAAAATAGACAAAACAACAGTACGATAACACATAAAACACATTGATCATAGGGAGCATAACATCGAACAATCAAAAAATCATCAAATGATCAAACTATCCAATCCAAAAACTTCAATCAATCAACCACATCAAATCTAAATGGATGATATTCTTTTGATTCATGATTTTACTGCTTTAGCTTGAGTGTTCGAATGTTGTTCTTTGAGTTTTGTTATCATATCTTTCGAGAAACTTGATGATGTACTGAATTAGAGATGCAAGGAAGGAGTATGCTTTTTCTTGTCTACTGTCTGTAAATTGATCATTATTCTTATGTGAATTTTTGGGAGACGTGCTCTACCAAGTATCACTGATGACATTTCAGAATTTACATAGAAAAATGATTGATTCTTATCTGTTTTATGCAAGAAATGCTCAGGTCATCTTAGTTTAATTATACATCGATGCTTGTATTAACTTACAATATCAAAAATCATGAAAGAAGTACTCAATTAATCATGGTCTATCTTATACCATCGATGCTTGTACTCAGTTTCAACATTTTAAAGGCTCAATGATGATAAAAAACACACTATATAGATTGTTAAGATGACAAATTTTACATAAATAGATTTGCATACTTAAATTAGATTGTATTCATATTAGCTTTGCATTTGTAGAAAATATTGTTTTGAGGTTGCAAATATTTTCAAAAAAAGGTTATCTATATCATTTAAAAGGACTGAGTATACTTGACATAAACAAAAACATAACATTCTCATGAAATTGCATTATCATTTAGCACATCTAGTTGAATTATCATATCATCATTCATTTATGCATCACATCATCTATTTTGCATCAGAAAACACCAAAAATAAATCATGCATATAGGTGCATTGTAAATAACACTATCATATCATATGTTTATCAATGCATTAGATCATATATATTTGCATCGTATAATACAAAAACATATTTGCATAACACATCAATCTGCATTATCACATCAATCATTCATTTATACATCTGATCGCATATTTGCATTCTTAGATCATACATTTATCCATACATCACATCAAATACTGGCATTAGAAAATATCAAAACAAGTTGCATCACATATCAATAACATTATCATATTCATCTCATGACATTTCGAATTAACATTTTTTTAATATTACATCCATACATCATAAATCCTTCAGTGCATATTCATAACATCATCATATAACATCACATGGCATATAGAATATAAATGCATATATCGTAGATAACCATCATGAAATCAAATAGAATGCATAATAGATCACAAATCTGCCACATATCATATAAATCTCAAAAATCATAATGTCAAGTATATAATGAAGTCTGAATAAAGATCGAGAGATATAATCACAATGTGGTAGTAAGTCAAAATCAGAGTGTACATCATCAAATACATCAAATAGGATCATGGAGCTAAGAGGTGCTCCCCCCAAGGCTTGTTGGTCTTGCAAGACCTCCTACACCTAAAGTACCTACACTGAGTGCACCTGTACCTGGGTCTAGACCTAGATCTCTATGTGGAGGATGTACCACACTGATATTGGTGGTCAGAGAGTGATTGTGTGCTGATCTAGATGTGGAATAACTAACTCTCTTCTCTACCAGAATAACCTCATGATATCGACCATTATAATACCCGGCCTCTCGAGCAACTCGTGTAACCTCTACCATCATCGCACCCATAGTGGTCCCCTCAGCCACTATTTGTAACCTGTCAGATAGAGTCACTACCTGCTCACCAGCTTGTCTGGCCACATCTCTCTCAACTTTCAACATGGCCACATGTTCCTGTGCCAGTGTGGTCTGATCCTGTGCCTAGTCTAATAACACTTGTACCTGTGCTAGTTGGCCCTGAAGAGTCTACACCTATACATACAAAGCAACAATCTATGTTTGTTGTTGTTGCAAGGGTAGCCCAATCTGTACACATTGTTGAGCTACAACTACCAAAGATCTCCTCCGCTGAGGAACCATGACATCACTAACAACAAAAGCTACTTTGCCACCACCTCTGCCAACACCTCTACCATCACCCCCATCTCCATCATCGTTGTTTTCATCATCACCATCATTGTCACTACTCTCCATCTCCTCCTCTTCCATCTCCCCCTCTACCATCTCCTCCTCCCCATCTCATCCATCTCTCCTCCTCCACCTACAACCATGAATGACTGCTCTCTCATGCTCATCCAATAATGGTACTACCTCATCTGGGTTGGATATCCATGGGAAAGGATGTAGAAATAGGTACTGTGCATACTCCTCAAAAATCCCTACCTCAACTACCTCTAGATGATAATCCCAGATGATCGATTGCAACCCCTGATACTCCTCAATTACAACATCATAGGACAGTGTAATACCCCTCTGTTTTGCTTCTTGTGTGTTTGCTTTATGCTATGTTTGGGATGGAGCTACTATGATACTGTACACACCTTGTTGTTTATTTTTTGATCGCTACTATTGAGCGACATTGATTATCGTGTGATGTGGATTATCTGACTATTGTTTCACATGCATTATGGATTATTGATGTTAGTAGAGTTAGCTTGAGATATTGTATTACGTGATTTCTGATTATGATGTAATGTCAGTCTTTGATGAGTGTATTGGTGAAGAGGATGGTTCGCATCACTCGCTTGTGAGTGCCCTGCGAATCCGTGATTTCTTCTTCACGGTGTGTATTATATACTGGATATACTTTATTATATTGTTTACTTGGTTTCAGGTTGCAGGTACATGACACCGACTCCACCTGGTTTCACAGGTCTGAGCGTGTCGATCCAATGGTTAAGTTGAAAGGGAGATAGTAACTAGGTAACATGTGTCAGGTCTACGCCCTAGCCTTAGTGTGTCGTTAGTCCTATTTTATGAGTTGTGTTTACTTGGTTTAATGTTATATGATTTTATTAGATGCATTATTATTTATTTAAATGTTTAGAATTATTGCATTGTTGAAAGTAGAGTTTATTTTAATATTAAGTGAAATCTATGCTTAGATGAAGTATATATATGTTGATTATGAAATTGTATTAATTAAATTAATCTTGGAAAATGTTGAATTTAATTATTAAATAATTAAAATTAATTAATTGAGTTTATTGCATTAAATTTAATTAAATTAAATTAAAAGAATTGAAAGAATAGTGAAATTGCATTTTAAAATCAATTTGAGGTTTTCGAAAATGGGAAAAGGAAATAAATATCTATTTTCACTATGCATGCAAAAGAAAATTAGGGTTAGATTAGATATTCGAGTTTTAATGTGATGGCATTTTTCAATTTTGGGAGAGAGAGTTTTTTGGGAAGGATTTGATATTTTTCAGAGGAATTTGGGAATTTTTGAAGAACTTGCACAAAGTAGGATTGGAAGCAATTTTGGATTGTAGAGTTGGTTTTGGAGAATTTTTGTTTGCAATTATCAAAGTTCTTGGGTTGGATCCATTGCACGTTTGAAGAAATTGCAGGAATTCTTGTGAGGAAGCTTGCATCAGATTTTCATCTTCATCTGTAGCTTTGGATTCCACATTTTGTCTTGTTTGATTCATCTCATATTATATTGTTTGCAAATTTGTTGTTATTATCATTTGTGAAATTGGAAATTGTTTGTTGAATTTAGATTTAATCCATTAAAAATTTGGGGAAGAATGGTTAAATTTACTGTAGCTTTTAATTCCATAAATGGGGAAAATTGAAGAAACATGGGTTAAATTAAACCTCGAATTGTGTGTTCAACACTTAGGTTTTGGAATGAAGTTCTTACCCTTTTAATTGTTTAGATCTGTTCTTCAAAAGAAAATTAAACCCTCGTAGAAAACCTTCAGTAAAAGAACAAGATTTGTTTGATTTTCTATATTTAAATGTTTTTTTTGTAAAATTCAATGAATAGGGTTAAAAGAAATTTAATTTACACCTTTTTGAATTTAGAACGAAATTTTGGAAAATTCATCAATTTCTTGATAATAGTTTTTTTTAAATTATTTTTCCTATTTTACCAGTTTTAATATTCTGTGAAAATAATTATATATTTATATATATATTATGTATTGTATTTGGATTAATATAAATACATAAAACATGTAAATATATTTACTATTTTAATTGTTTAAAAGTTAAATTATTGTCATGTGTTTGGAAAAAGTCACTGTTGGCACAGTTTTCCAAAAAATCTCGTTAATGGCAAAATGGTATTCTGTACCTGTGTTTTTAAACAAAATCCAAAATTTAGTAAAAAGTTTATAAAAAATTAAAATATATGAAAAAAAAATAAAATATTTAAATTTATTCCTAAGTGGACGGTGGCTATGACCCCACCACCCACATGCATTGGTGGAGGGGCGCTGCCATGGGACAACGCGCCCACCCTTATGGGGGATGCATTGTCACATGACAGAGCCGCCCCTACTGTGCATATAAGGATGCGGCCGTTGGTACAAGGTACCGGCCGGTGCTCAACCCTGTGGTCGCTTGTGTACGCCCACAATCCAATGGTGGATGGTTTCTGTGGGGTCTGCGGCCTGTGTACCGACTGTCCTCCCCTGTCTTTAATGAAAATCAATTGATTTCTATGTATATCTTGTATTTAAATTTTATTAATTAATATTTCATTTTAATGTGTGAATAATATAAATGTTTTAATAAAATTAATTTTTTTATATATTTTTTTTTCATATTGGGAAATGGTTATCTAAGTTTAGATTTAACCTAAAATAATTAATAATCAGATTGGTAATTATTATAAGACAGAGGTTTATTATTAGTGTATAATGCAAGCATGATTTTAATGATAGTTTGTATTTATAAAGAAAATGAATATATTCAAATATATAAAGCATGCTACATAATATATATATATATATATATATATATTTGATGTCTAGATTTAGACATATAAGTGCATGCAAATAATTGGTGTATAATTTAAAGTGAAATGTTTATTGTGCATGATTAGATAAGGTTGTGAAAAATAATTATTTAATAGAGAAATTAATTGTTTGATGTAAATTTTAGAAGGAAAGTATTTCAATTTTCTGCGTGAAACATTAGATAAGAGTATGGATTTAACATATCCAAATGTAGTGAAATTTACTGCTAGTTCACCTTTGATATTAAATTCCTTTATTATTGATTGCTTTAGAAAGGGTGAATTGTGCAATTATTATAAAGTCTTCCAGTTTATGTGGGTCATTCCCATGTTAGTTGATGTTCGTTTTTCCTCGGGTAGATTTATTTGAGTTGTCTTCCTCCAAGTGTTGGAGTGAGATTCTTTATTTGTCATCTCCTAGATTAGGAGAGATTGAGTTTTTAGTTTTATAACACTTGAGTCACCCTTGGAGACTAGATTTGAGTAGTGAGTTATCCATTAGAAGAGTGGCTTTTGCTAGGGGCCGAAGCCCAAAGAGGTAAACCGGGTAACCTTCGAAAGTGATTTTAAGAAGTGATAATTAAAGCAAAGTACTTAGATTACTAGGATGCATTCACATTAACCAAGATAAAATTAACCTCACTCAGAGACACAAGGGCTTGTTTAGACTTGGGGTGAGTGAGAAGGCTTGAAATGGCAAGGTCAACTAGCTTGTCCATACGAAAGGTATTTGATTCCGCTTGAGTGAGTATGAGGGTTGGGATTCGGTTGAGGTCACCAAGATTATCGGAGCCTATGAAGGATGCCCAGAGGAGATCTCATGACGCACCTTGCGATGACACTCTATCTAGGATAACCTTGATTATATGTTGTGTGTATGGTTTCTTTAGCACACTTGATTTTATTATGTCTAGAAGCAATGTAACCATGTTAGTGTTAGATTTATATTGTGCATATGTATGGTTGAGTCAGTTTGTTCAGTTAGTCAGCCTTTGGTTAGAGGTAGTAGATTTCTTGTCGATGTTGTATTTTTACTATCTCCCAGCATGGGGGGTGGGCCTTCGGGTACCACTAGGTTGGGTGGAACATGCACCAAAACCATTGGGTCCCCCTTTGATCTTCAGTTCGTGGAAGCAAGACATCTAGTTGGACAACTTGCGGTTATTGTTATACTCTTCTTGTACAATTGTAATTCTTCTTATATCAGTTTTATTTACCCCTCTTGTTGTTATGAGGTGGATCTTGTAATTATTATACTCTTATGTATTTTTACTGATTCTGGGAATGAGGATTGTAATCTTGTAATGGTTTATGTAATGGAATCATGTGATGGTTAATCTATTCTTATCTTGTATTTACTTATGTTAAATGAATGGCATTCTTGAGTTATTTAATGCAATGTAATTTAGATGATGTATGTTGATGGGAATTAAGTAATCTCGATTATGTAGCCTTAGGGGAGGTTGTCAATTATAGGTGAACATGTATATATAATTCATTTTAATAAAAAAAAAATTAGCTCACATTTGTAGTGAATTGAAACTTCCTCTAGGGTTGCATGGTGGGGCATTACAGACAGGGTGGGCCCCCACTCCAAATAATCCATCTGCCACTGTGCATAGTGTGCAACACCCTGTGGCATGCCCTATAATTGACCATACTACCACATCACCCTCCTTAGTAAGAATCTCTTAATAATAAATTAGGTCCTCCCAATCAGGTACATCGATTGGCATAAATACGACATCTTTGTATCATCCTCTGCTCACACCTCGCAACCAATGTAAGGATTCCATACAACTTCCTTGATATCATCCAACATATGCCTTTAATAATCCAATATGCCCAACCTATGCTAGACAACTGGACCTGTATAACCATGAACATAGGGTCTCCTGACTGGCCGCTATCTATCTGTAACATGGCATGTGATGGTAATATGCTCCCATGCCTAGACCTATAACAATGTCACTCTAGCCGACAAATTGTGCCCTCTAAGGTACATAAATTGGTGTAAATCATGGTATAAGTGGGATAACATACACATGCCCCAAGCATATCTAGTACCTATAGGATCATCTACTCCAAGATCTGACCCCATCCAACTGAAAGTCCCTTTGACCTACGATCGAGACATAAGAAACCTCCAATGAAAACTGCAAGAATGGATGTAAGTGTAGCATAGGCATCCACCATCTCCCTCCAAGGAATCTCATAACCACAAATCCTATCATCCTCAAAAACCTTACGTAAGGCATCAATACCTCCCTACTTAGTATGATCGTACAACACCAGCTCTCCCACAATAGGTATCCTCAATATACGGTACACATCCTTTGGAGTCACTATCATCTCACCGGTAGGAAGGTGAAAGGTGTTATGCTCACTATGCCACCTCTCAACAAGGGCTTTTAAGAGTCCCCGATTAATCCTAATCTAGGGCATATATAATAAGGAAGATAATCCACAATGGAAAATCACACCTATCTCAAGCTATGCCAGTTGAGGTATCAAATCAAATGTCCTCAAAAACTGCTCATGAATCTGAAGATTTGCCAAAGTCTCCTATAATCATAAAAATTCATAAATCAGTTAACTTTCAAATCAATCTAATCAGCTTTGGTGAGAATTTGATCAATTCTCATGAGCATCAATCTATCAATCAACCTTTCCTATCATGAGGTTAATCAATCAAGCTATCAATCAACCTCACCTATCATGAGGTTAATCAATCGACTTATCATTCAAGCTCGCCTATCATGAGGTTAATCAATCAAATCATAATTGATCCTCGCCTATCATGAGGTTAATTATCATCAAAAAATCATTGAATCTCACCTATCATGAGATCAATAATCATCTAAATCCATCAGGATCAACAATAAAAATCAAATTTAAGGATGGCAAGATCGAAAAACATCAAAATCAAGGAGTTAATTGACAATTTCATCATTCTGACTTGTATGTGCTAAAACAGACTATCAATGTACAAAATATCTCAATGCGCCATTTCAGTCCATCATGGCACTAAAACAGGAATTCAATGCACAAAATCAGCGAATGCACCATTTCGATCCATCATTGCGCTAAAATAGGAATTCAATACGCAAAATTAGTGAATGTGCCATTTCAATCCATCATTGCGCTAAAATAGGTAATCAATGCACAAAATCAGTAAATGCGATATACCAGCCTATCATTGTGCTAATCTAATCTACCAAAGTGATAATTCAACCTATGTGCTAAAATATTATTCCAATGCACTAAATGCCTACTCCTATGTGTGGAATTAGTGAATGTGCTATAACGGCTATCTAATGCGCTACATTAGAATTTGAAAGCACTAAAATAGGGAAAACCAAAAACAAAACGTAAAAATGGAGGGAAAATCAAATTTCATGAATTATGAGGAGGTTATCGAGGTATGTATCAAAGCTCCATACACTGCTGGGTGGTTATGTATTTGCATGCACTCAAATCGATGAGTGTGGTAGGGAATCCCCATCTTGCTCCAATCACACAATTTGCTCAATCACTATCAAATCCTAAATCAAAATGCACAAATGAACTTCTAAATCAACTTTTTAACCTTTTAAAGGTTATTAAGTGGGATTTTATGGCATTGATTTATTTTATTTACCAAGAGGGTTTAATTTTTCATTTCATCAATGGGGCAGCTTCAACAACATTTGTAGGGAGATTCATTGCTTCATTATCAAATCATCATCAACTCATCATAAACTCATAAAAAATTGCAAAAATTCAAAAATTCATCGATTCATCTCCCGAGGGGGCATACATCCATTATCATTTAAAAATCAGTGTCTGGGGCATGTCAGAATTTTTTTCTCAACACTAGCAGCAAAATAGATTCTTTGAAGCAATATGTAAATACATCACTTCAAAGAGGGGCAAAATGTATACACCTAAAAATGGTCTGGATAATCTAATTAATTAAATACAATTATTTGATTAATTAACCTTTAAATTCATCTATTAATAAATAAATAGAAATATTTATTTATGTAATTCACATTCCATTTTCTTCTATTAAATAAACAAATCCAATAGTTTATTTTTATTTAATTATCAAATTCTTCAATCTTAATTAAATAAACAAATTCAATAGTTTGTTTTATTTAAATATCCAATTCTCCTATCTTAAGTAAATAAACTAAAATCACATAGTTTGTTTAAATTATCATCTCCCTTTTATTAAATAAACAAATTTCAAATATTTTATTTAATAATATATCTTCCCTCCAAAATTGAATAAATCAAATATTCAATTGAGCACATTTCTATAGCTTGTCTCTCAACAAAGTTGAAATGTTCAAGTTGTATTCAATTGTGCTTTTCCAATTAAGCACATGTCTACAACTTTTCTTTAAATAAAGTTGAAAGCTTTAACTTGCATTCAATTTCACTTTACCTTTCCTGCCAATTTTGAAACAAACTTTTACAGTTGGAAATAGTTGGCTTCAATAGATCCACAATTTCATCCTAATCATTTGCCACAATGTTTTGCTTAGGGAATGCATTTCCCCTTCTTCCTCACCAAATTATTCATCTTCTACCATTGATTTATCCAGATCAAATATGAACCATTTTTTGTTGCCACATCAGGAATTATCTTTGAAAATCTATAAAAGCAACCTCTTGCTATAGGAAATGGATCCTACTTGCATGCAATTTTACTCTGCACGAATCATACTAGAGAATTTAGCATACAACATTTAGCAATTATCAAATAGAAGAATTTTAGCAATCATATTAGATTATAATCATGTCACAACATATCATATTAGTTGCAACTTAGTTTATGATATCATATCATATCAACATCACAACATCATAGCTTTCATTATCAATATCATATCTTCCATTACCATTCATTTTATCACAACATTTCACTTAGATCGTCATTTTCATTCTCTAGGTTGTCATTTTAACAATCACAATGCACACAATCTGAGAGCCACTTTGATCTAATAAATCTTGGAGTTAGAGATCAATGGAACAATTTTAGAGATTTTATTATGCTTCAATTAGATTAAATTTGTTGTTTGAATTCTCTAATAACATTGCATTAAGGTGTAATATTTATTTCACTTACACATATTTCCCACACACAACATGATTGAATTTATAGATATGTAGACATCTAAAATTATCTTAACACATCACACATCCCTAATTCACCATTTCCCATCATTTTAGTCATTATCCCCTAATTCATCAATTTTAATTAAATAATTTCTAATTATTTGATTAAATTCATTATTTTCCTTTATTAATTGAATAATTAATAGTATTTGATTAATTCATCATTTTTCCTCTAATTCACCTTAATTAAATAATTTTGAATTATTTAATTATTCTCAAATTTCCCCCTTCTACCTTGATTAAATAATTTCAATTATTTAATTAATTCCTAATTTTCTTCTAACCCACCTAATTAATTATTTAATTAACAATTCTAATTTCCTCTCATCTCACAATTAAATAATTTATTAATTATTTAATTACTAATTTTTCTCCAACTTGCATATGACATATTCTATTTAAAAAATGGAACTCTTTTCACAATATCTCCCTCCATAAAATATCTCCCTTAAATCAAGGAATCATCTTTAGTTAACTATATCCCGCATTCAATCTCCACCCTTGATCTCTTGATCTGATCTCATCCATTTAAATTTTTCCTCCAATCTCCATCATTGATCAAACCTCCATAAAATCTATAAAATAAGCCTTCCCTCCATTAAAAATCATTCACAATCTTCATGAGCTTGAGCATTCTTCATTTTTCATCATTTTTGAGCATTTGAGCTATTATTGTGACTCAAGATCTTCATCAAAAAGATTTTGCAACATGGGTTATGCACAATTGGGCAATCCACATATCGAATTATCATAATTCAACAATGGAGTACTAGGTTTGCATGTTTCTTTTGAGTAATTTGATCTTAAGTAGATTTATATTCTTGATTGATGCTTTATTCATTTAAACGTTACATTCAATATTATTGGTTAATGGGTTTAATTGATCTTTTATTTGTGGTCTTTTAGTATTTTCTAACCCTAATTGATTTAATCTATCTTGTAAATCATTCCTGTTATACATTTTGGCATGCCTTGTGGGACCCACATCCCATATTTGATGGCATTTGTTATTTTTATTGATTTAAAAATTGTAGTGGCACATTTGTAGCAGATTGATACTTTTGATCCTTTTACAACAACATGTTTGACCAAAACCAATTCTATTGATCTACACAACGAGGCTTATGAAGTCTTTCAATGCTTTTGACAAACTTGCACTTCTAGGTTCTTTGTGATTGCTAGTTATAGTGATGTGTTTTCTCTACACAACAACACTTCTGATGTGACTCAATGCTTCTATTATGACTTGAAACTTCTACACAACTACAATGACACTTTTGAGGTGTATCGACATGTTTTATTTCATTTACAATGATGCTTTTGATTGTTACAGTAGTACATATGGTTTATTTCTTTTTAAAAAATATTTTTAATTCTAACCTAATGTGTGTTTGATATTTTGAGATGAACATATCTATGCAACCTTGGCATGCATTGGGAGAAGACAAGAAATATTGAAACTACTAACGAATCTTCTTATAGGATTTTTATGTTGTTAACTTCTTTAAAATGAACTCACATTTGAATTTGAGTTTTAATAAATGAATTGATTATTATTTTTAGTAGAATATTGGTGTGTATGATCTCTCCTTGCACTACATGTTATCTTGGAGATCAAAAACACCACTAGTTTGCACATGTTTTGTACACCCAAGGAATACTAGTAAAGTATGCTCTTCTCCTGCACTACGTGTGAGATTGAGAATTAGAAACACTAGTATCTCTATTTAATTTGGTAGGAGGCCTACTTGGGGATTTCATCACCTTAAGGATGACCTCAACCACATTTATTGGTGGGGTATATAAAGGGGGAAAATAAAAGTTGTACCCCAAGGCATGACCAATGTCCTATAATCCAAGCCTCGCGACCCTCAGTCTGCCAAGATGTGTATAGGTGAAGAGGAGAGGGGAGACCCCCCTCACCTTGAGCATCCTTGGATGGGTCCATTGTTCACAAAAAAACTAAGAGCCTTATTTTTTATAAGCATTTAAGACCATCGATCATTGGTTTAGTAGGGTGTAGGGTATAGTATCATGCTTGAAGTTACTCAAAATGTACTCTTTTCTTTTTGAGGTGGCATAATTCCTTATTGGGATATAGTACTTATAAGGAAAGGGGTGGTAAGGTGGTACATGACCTTATCATACCCTAGTTACCCACTCATTTTAAATTCTTTGACGGGTGAGCTTCTATTAAGCCAACACACTTTTTTACTACTAGCTAGGATGTGCTATTTTAAGTGTTTTCTTGTTAAGACTCATGATCATCATATAGCAACTTTTCTTTAAAAAGAATCATGAATTCATCCTAATTTACACCTTGGATTTAGTCATATATGCTATTTTTTAATTTTATTATATCTTTTTCCAGATTAAAAAAAACTAAATCAGTCCTCAAAACAATCAGATAAGTTCAAAACCCTAGACAAATATTAGGTTTAACTTGTAAAATCTTGCCTCTATGTCATAGTGACACTTTTGAGTATCACAGTGATTCTTTTGTAATTCTACCACATTTTCTATTGTATCTTGATGATTTTTATTAGAACCTTGACACCTTTTTCATATTTCAATGCCTTTGATCCAAAAAGTTTCTCTATGTTAGTCTTGAAACAAATTTTTTACACAATCATGCTTTTGCTAAGAGCCTTTACTTTTGAAAAATCTTGATGCTTTTGTTATAATTAGTCACTTTTTATAGGGGTGGTGCCACACTTTTGATGAGTTAAAGAAACACTTTTTGAAAGAGATGCTTTTGACTATCAATTTTAATTTTTTAGAACCTCTAAAATTTCAGATTCGATAATTCAATAGTCAGTTATTATAAGACTCAAGACTTGTGCTAAACAAACCTATAGTTATAACTAGTCATCCAAAATAGAAAATAAAACATTCCCACACATCTTACATAAACCATTCATTTTGGACTTCTAGAATCACATCCTTTTAGTTTTGGACCAAACAACAACCTAATCAACAACAACAAACAACTTATCCACAATCAACCAACATTAGACATAGTATTTTTTAGATCTCCTATCATATCTTCTAGTTTACCTTTTTCTTGAAAAATAATCATTTTTAAGTGAATTTTTGAATTAGCATTAACCTTTATGAGCAAGCTAGCTTAGCAGTCTTTGTCTACTCCTAAGTTTGTAAACTCATAATTATTTTCCTTTGCTTGTACTCTATAGTATAGAAAATTGTACTCCCTTTTAAGGTGAAAGTACAATTTGATTCTCTATTTGGAACTCACTTTAGTGACCTTTCCATTTATGCATTTTAGACATTCCCTAACCCTAATTTTTCCTATCAACCTAGGAGAATGTGTTTATACTACCTTAGAAAAAAAATTATCAATCAAACATCATCAAAATAACTCTAACAAGTGCTCTCCCCTTGGAGAAGTCCCAATTTTAGCAGACCCTAAACACCCAAATTATGTTTTGTTGAGGGTGAAAGATCCAGTCTAGGGCACCCCATGCCCTAGACCAACTGTTTTTCCAAATAAACTTAATTTCCCATTTTTGTTGGTCTCTAATTTTGGAGATGTTATTTCAAATTTGGGCCTTGGCAGTAATTTAATCCCAAAAATTAAAAGTTAAATGAATCAACCTACAATTTAGTTTATTCTAATTTCCAATATATAAAAATGAATTATTATTTCAAAATGAAGGAGAAGAAATTATAAGAACTCTACCAAAATAAATTCATTGTTACAGGTTTTGAAGAATAATTTCACATTTATTCAAGTATCTACAATGATTAGAGTTAGATGCCAATGGAATAACATGATCGAATTTAGGATTTGGAGATTGCTTTAGATCCATTCAAGAACCTATTGAATTGTTTTCAAATTGTTCTCATCTTCAGACTTTGATCTACTTTCTTCCCTAAGAAAGGTATTGTTGCATTTTATATTTTCCTAAGGGTATTTGAATTTCTCTTGGGTCGATCTCACTTATGTCATTTAGGAATCCTTCTCTAGCACATTTGAGTAGGGTTTTTAGCATTTTAGCTCATTACAACCTTAGATTCACTTAATGTTAAGAGCACACACATTTTATCAGTTAATCAATTATCTATTTGCGGAGGTAGAAATACCAAAATAGGGGTTTGACCTAGGAAAACTCCTATATAGCCACCCCCTTTCGCCTCCTTGCTGTGATTTTTTACAAGTTTAGATCCGAAGATAAAGATTACATAGAAAAATTATAAAAGGTAGATAGAGAGTTAGAGACTTGTGAAATCAGATCCAAAAAAGAAGGAGCTCAATTTGGGGCATACCATGCCCTAGACTAGTCATTTCATCCCCAAATTCAATTCACAAGTGCATTGTACTCTACCCTTCTCAGATTTTCTTTTTGTTTCAAAAAAAAAAATTCATCAGTATAGAAGAATTGTGTTTTGAATACAAGTTGCATAGTCAAGTCAATTCAATAAATACACCTTAAATTCAATAATTTTCCAAGTCAATAACAAAACTAGATCTAGGGTAGATTGACTCTCCTTTTAGGTTGTTAGCCAATCTCCTACCCTTGTTGATTTGGACTCTAATGCTATTTGGAAAAGGATTGACCTTAGTGAACTATACACTAGACCTAGGATCCCTTTTTAAATCAAACATTTGGGTGAACCTCCCATTTCCTACATTAATTAAATCTTTTATTTTCAATTAGAAATTTGTAGATCTAAATTATTTAGCAAAATTTCCAAAAAAATTAGAACTTAGATCACTCTTTGTTTGAAAAAAGGTGTGTTTCCTTTTAAAAACAAAGTGTTGTGCATTTAATTTGATGAAATTGTGTTCACTCTTAGTTTCAAAATAAATTAAATTTATAGAGAAATTTGTTGCAGTTTTTGAATTAGTGCATGATTTTGTTAAAAAGTATTATTTTTTGAAAAATTTGAAAACCCTCGTTCATTACATTTGCTAAAATTGGTGAAAAAAACAACAATTTTAGTTTTATATCTAAAAAACCCTTGTCACAAACCTCTATTACATATCACTAGTATCTCAAAACTGAAACTTTCAAACAAAAATCAAGCCAATCTAGGGCATACCACACCCCTGACTTGCTCATTTTGGCTCAAATTTCAGATGCAAACTGATATATGTGTCTTATTTTTTAGTATAAACTTTGTTTCCCAAATTTATCACTATGACATATTTGTGAAGCTATGTTTGACCATAACTAGCATTAGCACACTTAAACACAAGTTGAATTGACAATTAATGATTAAGCTAGCGAAGAAAGTACAACAATTTGATCAAGTCAGATCTCTTTCTATAAGTATGTTATGCATCTCACAAGCATTTTAGTAGTTATGCTTTTTATATGTTAGATGATTTGTAACGCCCCACCACAAAACCATAGAGGAAGATGCAACTACAATGGAAGCGTAACAATTTTTTTAAAGTGTAATTAATTACAAGTATAGTGCACTACACTAACACATGTATCCTCTAAGGTACATGACTAAGCTTACAACCGAATCCCATAACATAAAACAATAAATCACTCAAATCATATAAATTTATTACTCATGAATTAAAGAACATACATTCAAAGCATTAAATTACATCTCACAAGATAAACGTACATAAAAGATCCATAGATTTCATTCATTCCAAATAATATTTACAACACTCATTCCCATAATGAGAAAGGTCATTCAATAAGGTTACAATTATAAAAAACCTCCTCGAATACAATTGAGGAGTGATACAAATAAAAACTAACCAACTGATACAATAAATCTTAAGAATGAATCTTAACAATTGGTACGCACGAGCTCTTCAACTGGAAGATCCCACCATCACAAACATAAGAAGGAAACTCAATGGAGTAACGTGCATGTTCCACCCAACCAAGTGGTATCTAAAGGCCCACCCCTCATGCTAGGAGATAGTAACAAGGCTCCCTAGACAAGACCAACTACCTCTAGACATAGGCTATCACAAGACTGAACTAATCAAATAAAATTACAACACTAACATAATGGTTACATTGCTTCTAGTTCAAATTAATCAAGTACATCACTGAACCAACAAAATATTGGCATAGGAGAAGCACCATCACAAAGCCACATGGGTTACCTTGGCAGTCCTTCCTAGGTCCCGACCCCCACCATGAATCACTTCCCTATGGACAACACATGGATCTAATCCATAACAAAAGGGCAATCATAGTGCGCACATGCGGATATCAATTCCCAATCCAAACTATCAAAGGCATCACATCCCCGTTCATGGTAACCAGGTGATTCACTGAGTACAACTAAATGCACTACCCAAGGGTGTTGCATGACACACTATGACCAAGGTTGTGGCTTGACAAGGGAAACCTAGTTACTATCTCCCAATCAACAATACTGTTGGGCAATGGACACACTCAAACTTGTGAATCCATGTGGAGTCGATGTCCTGTACCTGCAAAATTACAATCAAAGAATATATTGAACATGCATATATATCATAATCATTCACACCATTAAGAGAGAATCACAGGATTGCAAGGCACTCGCAAGCGAGTGATGCAATCACATTCCCTTCACCAATACAATGTCACATCAACTAATGAATCTATACATCACTAAAATAAAAATGAGCATATAACAATAGTAACTCAAATAAACACTATGCTAATCAGAAAACATGCCATAAACATTAAACATTAGAATAATGTACTCTCACATCATAATATAAAACCAACATCGCTCCAAAGTTAGGGATCAAATAATAACAAAAAATAATAGTCTATCAAAGTCAAGGTACTAACAGAAAACATAAGCATATCAGAGAAACAAACTATCTGAACAAATGAGAAAAATGAAGGGGTGCTACATCCTTCCCGTTAGGATCAAGCTTACTCCTGGAAGCCTATGAACATGCATAGTACAAAATCCATATGATCACACATAATCAAATTGTTCAATACCTGAATAACTCCATACATCAACATAAAAATAACTGTAACTAGTGTCATAATCAACCAAGACAAGTAAATTGTCAATCCATACAAACAAACATGGTGAAGCAACCACCAAAAAAGTCTCAAAAACACATAACCTATCATAACAAGTGTTAATATAGAGAAAACAACACTAAAGGCACTTCCTCAACCTCTCGTATCGTAGGATTTCCATGAACTCCTAAAACAACTACCTATTCACTACTAGTAATCTCCACATATATGCCCTGATGCTCTGTCTGATGATGATCAACCGATGCACTTGTCCCATGTGTCCTTCTTGCATCATTCCTTGCCCGCTCCGTAGCGACCAGCCTATGACTGAGTTCAGGTGTGTTCCTCTAAGTACATTGTCTAGCTATGTGGCCCTACTGACCACAAGTGAAACATCCTATGTTATGTCCAAAACCCTTGCCACCTGGAGGTGCACTAGACTGTTGAACACTAACCCAGTTAGCCATAGACTATGCACTCTGTACCAGATGCTCCTGAAAATTGAGCTTATTACGCCACCGGTTTCGATTCTTCCTAGATTGAGAACTGTTACCATCATGATGAGATTGTGAATCCTTATTCTTAGACTCAGAGTGTTGTTGTTACTCACCACTCTCCTATCTAGGGCCCAAATAGGTAAGAATCTCCTCAAGAAAAGAACATAACTAAGGACCCAGGTGCTCCTCATGATCATTAATGTGGGGACTTAGAAATGATGTGTTCAGATGATTGACTCCATGACCACCTCTCCTAGGCATCCTACACACACTACCCAACAAAAGAGTCACAACCAATAGGTGAAAGTGAAATAAAAAAACTCATAAGTCAAGCACCATACTCATGATTTAACATACATTCTACACATACACATCAATGCACATCACTGGAAATCACATCACAATGCCACACACGGGTCCATCTAGACACCAAAAAGTAGCATACTAATCCATGATACATAATCCATGAACCAAGAGCCAATATCCATCTCACAAAATCCATACCTCATACTCAGTGGCTTGATGGTGTTAGGTCACACACATGGTGAGACCATCCAATCAAGACCACAATGATCGGCCTCTTGTTGTATAAGGTGATTAGCCTCCAAGAGATAGTCATCATACATAGGTGGGTAGCGGGTCCTAGCTAAGTAACAACCTCACATACCCCCATCCTCAAGGTTCCCTATGTTTTCTTCCTTGTATACACTCACCAAGTCTTCCTCATATGTCCTTGGAGAGGATTCACAATATGACACATTGTTGACATTTAAAACAATAAAAAAAACTAGTTTAGCCACCATGGTCATAAAGATTCAATTTCAACAATAAGGCAATAAATGCGAATAATTTCAACACTAAATCAAATATAACCATGAGGGTTACAAAAAATTAGATCACAAGGTGTGGCTAAACCATCACAATCAAATATAACAAGGCGTCGACCTTCACAATCAATAAAAAATCATCAATAACCATAAATAAAGTCCACAATCTTTAAAATTGCACTATACAACACTGTGTGACTAGATACTAGCCACCAAATGAAGAAGGAGGGAACAACGTCTGGCTATAGTAATATCCCTCATGTGGTGCGGAGTAGGCACACCATCCACATGTCCCAGAGTGTATTCCACAACTATGCCTTGCATCACGTCATAACTCGACATGGTCATACACCAGCCGAGAAATGCATGCACTAGTTGCATGCCACATGGAAGTGTGTATGTGGCTCCATGGAAGTAGGCACACATAGAACACACCCTGCATAGTGATACCTCATGGAGAAGGCACACACAGGTACTCACCGCAGCTAAAGGTATACATGGCTAGGACCTACTCATATGTTATCCAACCAAACACTATCGAAGGAACCATGAGTATGCCTCTACAAGTTTGTGAGGCCCCATAATGCTCAACACACAAGTAGGCTATCATAACACAATCTCAAAATGTGCCTTCACATGTCTATGCATGTGGCATTGTGTAACACAACATCATTACCAACACAATGTCGAAACATTAGTGGGGTGTGGCATCGTATCTATTGCATCATGTTGGAACACATAAAGATATAGTATATATATAATGCATAAATGATTATATCACTATGGGGCTACTTGAGCTTCACCTCTCATATGAACTAGGTTTACTTAATAATTCCAGATCAACGTCTCTACGGATGACCAAGCATATACTAACAAACCAATACTCTTGTACTCAAATATGTGGGGATTGGGCTAACACATATGGATCAAGTATCCTAATCCATCATAAGGGAAATTAGTGGGTATGTTTCCTTAGGATTGGTTGAGATGAGACCACTCTACGCCGCAATATGCGTGCACTGTAGACTCCACCCAAGGAACTTTGTGGCTGCTACTATCCCTTCACAGATTGAGGGGCTAGAGAACCAAAAGAAAAGAATCTATGAAACTAGCTCTTGGTTACTCTTATATATAAGTTTCACATGTGGGTTGGCCCTTAATCAAGTAACAAACATGCAAACACACATAATGGTATGGTTAATCCCACACCAAAATACAACTTTTTCCTAATGGATGGGTACCCAGTATCACCATCCCATGGGCACACAAAGCAAGTATGGGGTATTCACAACACTCAATTAATGCATAGTTACTAGTTCCTTACATTTATTGGGGGGTAAAATTACATACATAATTCCATAAGTACATTTAATTCCATAACCCATGTGATACAAATCACTACTTTTCATCATATCCTTTTACCAATTTTCTTTCACTCTACTCTTTTCCATAGAGCACATGATGCTAAATGTCAATTCCATAAACATCATGATCACTTAACAACTCCACTAATAGATTCACAAGGGAAACATAATTGACTCAAATGTACCCAGAGAACCCACTGTATGAACCTAGACTCTCATATCGTGTGTAATGCCCTGCCACACAACCCTAGAGGAAGATGCAACTACAACGAAAGCGTAACATTTTCTTTTTAAACTGTAATTAATTACAAGTATAGTGAACTACATTAACACATGCATCCTCTAAGGCACGTGACTAAGCTTACAACTGAATCCCATAACATAAAACAATAACTCACTCAAAGCATATAAATGTATTACTCATGAATTAAAGAACATACATTCAAATCATTAAATTACATCTCACAAGATAAAAGTACATAAAATATCCATAGATTTCATTCATTCCAAAACATATTTACAACACTCATTCCCATAATGAGAAAGATCATTCAATAAGGTTACAATTACAAAAAATCCTCCTCAAATACAATTGAGGAGTGATAGAAATACAAACTAACCAACTGATACAATAAATCTTAAGAATGAATCTTAACAACTAGTATGTATGAGCTCTCCAATTAGGAGATCCCACCATCACGAACATAAGAAGGAAACCCAATAGAGTAAGCTGCATGTTCCACCCAACCAAGTGGTACCTGAAAGCCCACCCCCTGTGCTAGGAGATAGTAACAAGGCTCCTTAGACAAGAGCAACTACCTCTATAAATAGGCTATCACAAGATTGAACTAATCAAATACAATTACAAAACTAACATAATGGTTACATTGCTTCCAGTTTAAATTAATCAAGTACATCACTGAACCAAAAAACTTCTATCATAGAAGAAGCATCATCTCAAAGCAGCATGGGTTTCCTTAGCAGACCTTCCTAGGCCCCGATCCCCACCATGAATCACTTCCCTATGGACAACACATGGATCTAATCCATAACAAAAGGGTAATCATAGTGCGCACATGCAAATATTAATTCCCAATCCAAACTATCAAAGGCATCACATCCCCGTTCATGGTAACTGAGTGATTCAATGAGTATAACTAAATGCACTACCCAAGGGAAATCAAAAGGGTTGACAATAAAATACAACAACCCCAAATATTAAAATAATCCATCTGGAAGACTTACAAAATAATGACTAACACTTTTAAACAATTTTCCCCAAAACGTGAACATAAGAAATTACATTTAAAAGAGCAATTTAAATAGGAAATAAATCTATCTTTCGAATTTCCTAAATCCAATTTCCCTTTAGTGAAATAGGGTAAAATATTTCCCAAATAACTAATTTAATAAAATATCTTTTACAAACACAGTGGAAATCAAATCTATTTGGTACTTCAATTTCTCAATTACTTTTAAATAAAACTATCCATTTCTTCTAATAGTTTATTTCATTTAAATCCTCTAACTATTCATTTAATGCATGCACCTATTTAAAATAACTATACATTTATTTAATGTATATATGTCTATATATATATATATATCTATATATATATATTCATAGACTTAATTATTTAAAACCAAACAATATTAATATATATATATACATATAATATATACACATATATAATATATATAAATATTATATACCTATATATATAATATATATTTTACTAACTTTAAAAATAAAATAAAACAAATATTAAAAAGTCCAACGAAAATTTAATAAAGCATGAAAGCCAAGTTATACCATGGTTGTTGAAGTCGCTTGCAGGTTGGAGGGGTTGCTGTGTTACCACAACCGAACCCCCCATCCATAAGGGGCGTGTTGTGGGGAGGGCAACACTGGGTTCTACCTCCCATAATACCTCTCCCCCATTATAAAACTCTTTAACATTTCCTCTCTTTTTTTAAAAAACCCTACGAATAAAATTCATCGTACGACCATGAGCCTGGTTTTTTTCTCTAATATGAACATTTTTTCTTCAGGTATATATAATTAAATACACATATTTATATATTACTATATGTATGCATATATATATATATAATATATATATATACATACATATAATATATATGAATATAAAACTATAACCAAAATCAATTGATCCAAAGACAAATATTTTTCAAACTATATTCTATAGGAGGTTGTCACAATTTCAACAGAAAAACCAAAATTATAAAGATTTTCTACATAAGAGTTTCCCAATTTCAACACAGAGGCTTTCATATTCCTCCACATAAGCAAATCTAGTAAGAAGAAGATCAACAGTTTTCTACAAATAACATTTACCAAAAATTCTCGAGAGGTTTTTCTACCAAATTCTACAAAGAATTTTAGTTCCTTCCTAAAAGAGATTTTCCAGTTTCCTAATGTTTTCCTTCTAGGTTCTTCATTGTTTAACAACAATCCCAATAAAACTACAATAATTTCTATAAAATATTTCATGGTAATTTCCAGACACGACCTCTTACAATTTTACAAAAAACTCAAAAGCTTCTTAGTTTGTACATGCAATATTTTTCCAGACAACAAATTAATCTAAGAACCTTTCCGAAATTAAATTAAATTAAATAAAAAGGGAACCTGAATTCCAAACACTTGAGGGGATGTAGATTGATGAAGAGCTTCTTCCACAAATCAAAGCTTCCTCCAGACAAACAAAGCTTCTTCCAAAAAATAGAGCTTCTTCTAGAAAAACAAAAAAAACAATTCCAGAGCCAAAGTATTTTTCCCAAGATTATTTCTCCCCAAAATTTCAACAACCCAAATTCAACAACCAAACATAATTTTTGAAACAACCTCTGTCCCCCAAAAATATCTTCTCCTCTCTTTTGTAAAGTAACTTCTTACCTCTCTTTGTTTCAACAATTATTCTCTCTGTGAAAACATTTTCCAAACGATCGTAATTTAAATTTCCAAACACATGTCGAAAAACAAATATCTTCTAAATCAATTGACACTAATCCCTCTAGATATTTCTAGATATTAATGCATTTTAATAATTTAAAAAATACATAGTATTTCTAATTTAAATTTAATCCAACTAATTTAATTACTTAATAAAATAAATTAAATCCTAAGATTAAACCATTTTACCAAATTAATTAAATTAAATTACAATCTTCTAACATAATAATCTAGATTAAATTAAATAATAAACTAAAACATTTATTTCCCTTAAAAAAAAATTACAACATAAATAACATCAAGGCAAAAATGGACAACATGATAACAAAACATGACCAACTAAAAGTGACGACACAATATGACCAGGGTTGTGGCTTGACAAGGGAAACCTAGTTACTATCTCCCAATCAACAATACCATTGGGAAATGGACACACTCAAACCTATGAATCCAGGTGGAGTCAATGTCCTGTACCTACAAACCTTCAATCAAAGCATATATCGAACATGCATATATATCATAATCATTCACACCGTGAAGAGAGAATCCTGAAATCGCAAGGCACTCGCAAGTGAGTGATGCAATCCCATTCCCTTCACCAATGCAATGTCACATCAACTAATGAATCTAAACATCACTAAAATATAGATGAGCATATAACAATAGTAACTCAAATAAACACTATGCTAATCAGAAAATATGCCATAAACATTAAACATCATAATAATGTACTCTCACATCATAATATAAAACCAATATCACTCAAAAGTTAGTGATCAAATAATAACAAAGTATCATAGTCTATCAAAGTCAAGGTACTAACAGAAAACATAAGCATATTAAAGAAACACACTGTCAACTGAACAAATGAGAAAAATGGAGGGGTGCTACATCCTTCCCACTAGGATCAAGCTTACTCATGGAATCCTGCGAACACGAATAGTACAAAATCCATATAATCACACATAATCAAATTGTTCCAAACCTTAATAACTCCATACATCAATATAAAAATAATAGTAGCTAGTGTCATAATCAACCAAGCCAAGTAAATTGTCAATCCATACAAACCAACATGGTGAAGCAACCACCAACAAAGTCTCAAAAACACATAGCCTATCATAACAAGTGTCAATGTAGAGAAAAAAACACTAAAGGCACTTCCTTAGCCTCTTGTACTGTGGGATTTCTTAGAACTCCTGAAACAGTTGCCTGTCCACTACCAATAATCTCCACATATGTGCCTTGATGCTCTGTCTGGTGATGATCAACCACTGCACTCATCCCATGGGTCATTCTTGTGTCATTCCTTGCTTGCTTCGTAGCCACCAGCCTATGACTGAATTCAGGTGTATTCCTCTGAGGACATGGCCTAGCTATGTGGCCCTATCGGCCGCAAGTGAAACATCCTGTGTTACATCTAAAACACTTGTGACCTAGAGGTGCACTAGACTGCTAAACACTAACCTAGTTAGCCGTAGATTGAGAACTTTGTACTAGTTGCTCTTGATGATTGTGCTTATTATGCCACCAATTCCGGTTCTACCTAGATTGAGAATTGTTACCATCATGATGAGATTGTGAATCCTTACGCTTATACTCAAAGTGTTATTGCTACTGACCACTCTCCTATCTAGGGCCCAACCAAGTAAGAATATCCTCAAGCAAAGAACATAACTGAGGACCCTGGTGCTCCTCATGATCATTAATGTGGGGAAACATAAATGATGTGTTAAGATGATTGACTCCATGACCACCTCCCCTAGGCATCCTACACACACTACCCAAGAAAAGAGTCACAACCAATAGGAGAAAGTAAAATACAAAAACTCATAGGTCAAGCACCATACTCATGATTTCACATACATTCTACACATACACATCAATGCACATCACCGAAAATCACATCACAAGGCCACACACGGGTCCATCTGGACACCCAAAAGTAGCATACTAATCCATTATAAATAATCCATGAACCAAGAGCCAATATCCATCTCACAAAATCCATACCTCATACTCAGTGGCTTGATGGTGTTAAGCCACACACATGGTGAGACCATCCAATCAAGACCACAATGACCTGTATCTTGTTGTATAAGGTGATTAGCCTCCAAGAGATAGTCATCACACATAGGTGGGTAGCGGGTCCTAGCTAAGTAACAACCTCACATACCCCCATCCTCAAGGTTCCCTATGTTTTCTTCCTTGTATACACTCACCAAGTCTTCCTCATATGTCCTTGGAGAGGATTCACAATATGACACATTGTTGACATTTAAAACAATAAAAAAAACTAGTTTAGCCACCATGGTCATAAAGAAGAGCAAATAAAGATTCAATTTCAACAATAAGGAAACAAATGTGCATAATTTCAACACTAAATCAAATATAACCATGAGGGTTACAAGAAAATAAGATCACAAGGTGTGGCTAAACCATCACAATCAAATATAACAAGGTGTCAACCTTCACAATCAACAAAAAATCATCAATAACCATAAAGAAAGTCCACAATATTTAAAATTGCATAGTACAACATGGTGTGACTAGATACTAGTCACCAAACGAGGAAGGAGGGAACAATGTCCAACTATAGTAATATCCCTCATGTGGTGCGGAGTGAGCACGCATCCACATGACCTGGAATGTACTCCATGAATATTCCCTGGATCACGTCATCACTCGACATGGTCATGCACCAACCAAGAAAGGAACACACTGGTTGTATGCCACATGGTAGTGTGTTTGTGGCTTGCGGGAAGTAGGCACATGCATAACACACCCTGTAGAGCGATACCTTATGGAGAAGGCACACACAGGTACTCACTATAGCCAAAGGTATACATGGCTAGGACCTACTTATATGCTATCCGACCAAACACTATCGAAGCAACCATGAGTATCCCTCTACAAGTGTGTGAGGCCCCATAACACTCATCACATGAGTAGGCTATCATAACACAATCTCAAAGTGTGCCTTCACATGTCTATGCATGTGGCATTGTGTAACACGACATCATCACCAACACTATGTCAGGTGTGGCATCATATATGTTGCATCTTGTTAGAACACATGCAAATACAATATATATATGTATATAATGCATAAATGATTATATCACTATGGGGCTACTCGAGCTTCACCTCTCATACGGATGAAGTTTACTCAATAATTCCAGATCAACATCTCTATGGATGGCGAGGCATATACTAAAAAACCAATACTATTGTATTCAAATATGTGGGGATTGGGCTAACACATATGGATCAAGTATCCCAATCCATCAGAAGGGAAAGTAGTGGTTATGTTTTCTCAGGATTGGTTGAGCCGAGACCGCTCTACGCCATAATATGCATATGCTGCACACTCCACCCAAGGAACTTTGTGGCTGCTACTATCCCTTCACAGATTGAGGGGCTAGAGAACCAAAAGAAAAGAATCTATGAAACTAACTTTTGGATACTCTTATATATAAGTTTCAACCACACGTGGGTTGGCCCTCAATTAGGTAAAAAAAATGCAAACAAACATAATGGTATGGTTAATCCCACACCAAAATACAACTTTTTCCTCATGGATGGGTACCCAGTATCACCATCCCATGGGCACACAAAGCAAGTAAAGGGTATTCACAACACTCAACTAAAGCACAGTTACTAGTTCCTCGCATTTACAGGGGGTAAAATTACATACATAATTCCATAAGTACATTTACTTCCATAACCCATGTGATACAAATCACTACTTTTCATCCATATCCTTTTACCAATTTTCTTTCACTCTACTCTTTTCCACAGAGCACATGATGCTAAATGTCAATTCCATAAAAATCATGATCACTTAACAACTCCACTAACAGATTCACAAGGGCAACATAATGGACTCAAATGTACCCAAAGAACCCATTGTATGAACCTAGGCTCTGATACCATGTGTAACACCCCACTACGTAACCCTAGAGGAAGATGCAACTAGAACATAAGCGTAACAATTTTTTTTTTAAGTGTAATTAATTACAAGTATAGTGAAGTACACTAACGCATGCATCCTCTGAGGTACACGACTAAGCATACAATTGAATCCCATAACATAAAACAATAACTCACTCAAAGCATATAAATTTATTACTCATGAATTAAAGAACATACATTCAAAGCATTAAATTACATCTCACAAGATAAAAGTACATAAAAGATCCATATATTTCATTCATTCCAAATAATATTTACAACACTCATTCCCAGAATGAGAAAGAACATTTAATAAGGTTACAATTACAAAAAATCTGCCTCGAATATAATTGAGGAGTGATACAAATACAAACTAACCAACTGATACAATAAATCTTAACAACTGGTATGCACGAGCTCTCCAATGTGAATATCCTACCATCACAAACATAAGAAGGAAACCCAATAGAGTAGGGTGCACACTCCACCCAACCAAGTAGTACCCGAAGGCCCACCCCCCATGCTAGGAGATAGTAAGAAGGATCCCTAGACAAAACCAACTACCTCTAGACATAGGCTATCACAAGACTGAACTAATGAAATGCAATTACAACACTAACATAATGGTTACATTGCTTCCAGTTTAAATTAATCAAGTACATCACTCAACCAACAAACTTATGTCATAGAAGAAGCGTCATCACAAAGCCGCATGGGTTACCCTGGTAGACCTTCCTAGGCCCTGACCCCCACCATGAATCACTTCCCTATGGACAACACATGGATCTAATCCATAACAAAAGGGTAATCATAGTGCGCACATGCGAATATTAATTCCCAATCCAAAACTATCAAAGGCATCACATCCCTGTTTGTGGAAATCGGGTGATTCACTGAGTATAACTAAACACACTACCCAAGGGAAATCAAAAGCGCTGACAATAAAATACAACCCCAAATATTAAAATACCCCATCTGGAAGACTTACAAAATAACGACTGACACTTCTAAACAATTTCCCCAAAATGCAAACATAAAAAATTACATTTAAAAGGGAAATTTAAATAGGAAATAAATCTATCTTTTAGATTTTCTAAATCTAATTTCCCTTCAGTGAAATATAGTAAAATATTGCCCAAATAAATAATTTAATAAAATATCTTTTATAGACACAGAGGAAATCAAATCTATCTGTTACTTGAATTTCTCAATTACTTTTAAATAAAACTATCTGTTTCTTCTAATAGTTTATTTCATTTAAATCTTCTAACTGTGCATTTAATGCATGCACCTATTTAAAATAACTATACATTTATTTAATGTATATATCTATATATATATTAAATATATAAAAATATTATATACCTATATATATATATTATATATATATATATAATATATAAATATACATATATAATATTTATTTTACTAACTTTAAAAATAAAATAAAACAAATATTAAAAAGTCTAACGAAAATTTAATAAAGCACGAAAGCCGAGTTATACCATGGTTGTTGAAGCTGCTTGGAGGTTGGAGGGGTGGATGTGTTACCACACCCAAACCATCCATAAGGGGTGTGTTGTGGGGAGGGCAGCATTGGGCGCTACCTCCCCGTAGTGCCTCCCTATGGGGGGAAGCTGTGGGGATAGCCCCCACCTCCCCCATTACAAAACTCTTTAAAATTTCCTCTTTTTAAAAAGAAAAAACCCTATGAATAAAATTCAACGTATGACCATGCGCTTGGTTTTTTCTCTAATATGAACATTTCTTCTTCAGGTATATATAATTAAATACACATATTTATATATTACTATATGTATGTGTATATATATAATATATATAGACATACATATAATATATATAAATATAAAACTATAACCAAAATCAATTGATCCAGAGACAAATATTTTTCAAAATATATTTTACAGGAGGTTGTCACAATTTCAAAAGAAAAACCAAAATTACAAAGATTTTCTATAGAAGAGTTTCACAATTTAAACACAGAGGTTTTCATATTCCTCCAAGTAAGCAAATCTAGTAAGAAGAAGATCAACAGTTTTCTACAGATAACATTTACCAAAAATTCCCGAGAGGTTTTTCTACCAAATTCTACAGAGAATTTTAATTCCTTCCCAACAGAGATTTTCCAGTTTCCTAATGTTTTCCTTCTAGGTTCTTCATTGTTTAACAACAATCCCAAATAAAACTACAATAATTTCTAAAGAAGATTTCACGGTAATTTCCAAACACGACTTCTTACAATTTTACAAAATACTCAAAAGATTCTTAATTTGTACAGGCAATCTTTTTCGAGACAACAAATTAATCTTACAAACTTTCCGAAATGAAATGTAATTAAATAACAAAGGAACCTGAATTCCAAATGCTTGAGGGGATGTAGATTGATGAAGAGCTTCTTCCACAAATCAAATCTTCCTCCAGACAAACAAAGCTTCTTCCAAAAAATAGAGCTTCTTCCATAAAACCGAGCTTCTTCGAGAAAAACAAAAAAAAAAAATTCTAGAGCCAAATTATTTTTCCCAAAGATTATTTTTCCCCAAAATTTCAACAACCCAAATTCAACAACCAAACTTAATTTTAAAAACAACCTCTGAACCCCAAAAATATCTTCTCCTCTCTTTCGTGAAGTAACTTCTTACCTCTCTTTGTTTCAACAATTATCCTCTCTGTGAAACCATTTTCCCAACAACCGTAATTAAAATTTCCAAACACATGTCGAAAAACAAATATCTTCTAAATTAATTAACACTAATCCCTCTATATATTTCTAGATATTAATGCATTTTAATAATTTCAAAAATACATAGTATTTCTAATTTAAATTTAATCCAACTAATTTAATTACTTAATAAAATAAATGTAATCCTAAGATTAAATCATTTTACCAAATAAATTAAATTAAATTACAATATTCTAACACAATAATCTAGATTAAATTAAATAATCAACTAAAACATTTAAAAAATTTATTTCCCTTAAACAAACTTTGCAACATAAATAACATCAAGGCAAAAATGGGCAACATGATAACAAAACATGACCAACTAAAAGTGATGACACACTATGAGCAAGGTTGTGGCTTGACAAGGGAAACCTAGTTACTATCTCCCAATCAACAATAGCGTTGGGCAATGGACACGCTCAAACCTATGAATCCAGGTTGTAACGCCCCGCCACACAACCCTAGAGGAAGTTGCAAACAACTACTTAAACAGGCTAATTTTTCTTTTTGGTAAGAACAATTAACATGCAAGTTCACTAACTAACTGAATATGCACCATGCACTACCCAAGGGGTACAAAACAGGTTGACAAACGCAAAATGACAACCTACAGAACTGAAAATCCCATCTGGAAGACTTAGGAATAAAACACTCCTTTAACCCATCTCCCAAACAAGAGCACGAAGGGAATATTCATTGAAGGCACATGAAATAAACTACCTTTGGATATTCTAAATCCATTTCCTCATTGCATTACGTAATTCATTACATCAATAAAACTGAATTAAGAATTCATCTTTTCAGATAAGGGGGAAATTAACACTAATATTTAATTCCCTAATTACTCTTAATAAAATAGGCATTTTCAACTATAACTCAGAACATTTCGCTTTAAAAATAAATAACCGTTTGTCCTTACAAACAAAATCATTATAAAATAAATCGATTATTTTCATTATTAACACATTAATCACAAATCCAACATTTGTCCCTTCCACAACTATTGTTTTAAAATAAGATCAATAAGTGGACTATAACCCAATATTATAATTTTTTCCAATTTGATTTAAATCAAATCAATAATTGAAATTTTTGCACTTAAATTCAAATTTCACAACTATATTTAAATCAAACCATTTGAAAAATTAATATTTTCCATACATATTAAATTAATCCACAACTACAATTATATATATTTTTTATATTATATATTAATATTTTAATATAATAAAATATAATATAAATATTTTAATATTATATATTATAATATATAAAATATTATATATATAAATTTGAATGCCAAACAAAAAAAGGTCCCATGTGTTTTCGCATGGGGAGGCGCGCTTAGGGTTATGGCCGCACACGGTTTCCAGCAGCCATGGCGGCGTTGTTTTAGGCGGCTGTTTTAATAGGGCAGCGGCAGCGTTCGCAGAGGGCGGAAGCTTACCAGCCAACCCTGGCGGCAGCGACTGTGCCAAGCACAACCGTCCACCCCTGCGGGTGGCACGGCTGTGCTGGGCACAGCTGACCACTGCTCGTGGCAGCGGTTGTGTGAGCACGGTCGCGGAAGGGAGAGGGGGACAGTGGCGGCAGAAGCAATGGCAGGGGATGTGGGTGGGGAGCACGCTAAGTATGGCTCCCTCCACCCACCTCCCATGGGGGTGCGATGGAGGTTGAGCCCCCAGCGACCTCTCCACCAAATTTTTTTTTAATTAAAAAAAATACCATAAACCCTGCGGATTTTTCCCTTTAAAATTCGATTTAAAAAATAAAATAAAACCAAGGTCTTAATTCCCCAACACAAATATTAAGAAATAAATAATATATATATATATATAATATATATATATATATATATATATATATATATATATATATATATATATATATATATATATATATATATATATATATATATATATATATATATATATATATACATATGTATATATATATATTTATATATATTCACAAGGAATCTATATAATAAATTGAGGAAATAGAATTTAAAAGACCATTTTCAGTCAAAAAACTCCATTGATTTCTTCAAGCATTATTTTTTTCAAAGAAGGGATTTTTTTTGCAACAAACTCAGAATTCAACATGGGTTTTCTATTTTGTTTTTACATAATTCATTTGAGTTTCCAAGCAATGAGTTTTGCAAACAACAATTTCAAAACATGAATCTTTTCAAATTCAATAAACAAATAAATAATATGAACTTGGTTTTGCAAGAATTTGGAGAAAATCTAGATGGTGCCTAGTTCCTTGCTTGGATCCCCTCTTCAGATCAGCCATTTTTACAACTTCAATCCAAAACCCACAAAAATGCAACAATACTTCCTCCCCTCTATTTTCAATTTTCGAAAACTTTTATCCTCCAAAATTGTGAAAAGAAATTCAATAATAATAAAATTCCAAAAATATCTCCAAAATATCAGTGCAACCATGCTCATCAATTTCAGAAAACAGAAATAGAAAATATTTCAATTTCTTCAAATTTTCTAATAATGCAATTTAACTCATTTTCTTTTATTTTCAATTTTAATTCCAATTCCCAATTAAAATATCAATCAATTCAAACAAGAACTTAATTCAATTTAATTAATTCAATAAAATGAAGCTAATCCAAGATTAACTCATTTTATTAATTAAATTAAATTAATTAATTAATTAAATGACATCTTCCAACATAAAAAGCTAAATTAATTTAATCAATAACTTAAATACAAAAAACCATTTAATTACCTTTTTCTAACTTGCAATTAAATAACGAAGAGAGGGAACAATAATCAAAGCAACACCACTTGACAAACACCTTACGACATACTAGGACTAAAATGATGACTTGGCATAGGAAACCTAGCTACTATCTCCCAATCGAATACCGTTGGGATTGAACACGCTCCAACCTGTGAAACCAGGTGGAGTTCACTATATAATTGTAGTTGTGGATTAATTTAATATGTATGGAAAATATTAATTTTTCAAATGGTTTGATTTAAATATAGTTGTGAAATTTGAATTTAAGTGCAAAAATCCAATTATTGATTTGATTTAAATCAAATTGGAAAAAATTATAATATTGGGTTATAGTCCAATTATTGATCTTATTTTAAAACAATAGTTGTGGAAGGGACAAATGTTGGATATGTGATTAATGTGTTAATAATGAAAATAATCGATTTATTTTATAATGATTTTTTTTGTAAGGACAAACGGTTATTTATTTTTAAAGCGAAATGTTCTGAGTTATAGTTGAAAATGCCTATTTTATTAAGAGCAATTAGGGAATTAAATATTAGTGTTAATTTCCCCCTTATTTGAAAAGATGAATTCTTAATACAGTTTTATTGATGTAATGAATTACGTAATGCAATGAGGAAATGGATTTAGAATATCCAAAGGTAGTTTATTTCATGTGCCTTCAATGAATATTCCCTTCGTGCTCTTGTTTGGGAGATGGGTTAAAGGAGTGTTTTATTCGTAAGTCCTCCAGATGGGATTTTCAGTTCTGTAGGTTGTCATTTTGCGTTTTTCAACCTATTTTGTACCCCTTGGGTAGTGCATGGTGCATAGTCAGTTAATAACCTGATTTTCATGAACAGGGATGTTTTGTACCTCCTTGGTTTAGGAGTGGATTATGTGTTTAGTGCCTCCTTGTCAGGAGTGACTTTGTTACCTGGTTACCTCCAAGTGTTTGGAGAGGGTTTGAACTTATGTTGCCTCTTGAAAAGGAGAGGCCGTGGTATCTTGTTTGTATGCACTTTGTTACCCTTTGTGATTGGGTTTGTTTGGGATGTTGTCAAGTAGGAGAGTGGCTTCCGTAGGGGCCAAAGCCCGGAAGAGGTAAGATTGGGTAACCTTCGGAAGTGGTTTAATCAAGTGATAACTAAAGCAATACTTAGAAGATTAGGACTAACTTCTCACTAATCAAGATAATTATGCCTCACTCATGGACCCAAGTGCTCGGTTAGGCTTGGGATGGGTGGGAAGGCCGGGAACAACAAGGTCATCTATCTTGTCTATGCGAAAGGTATTTGATTCCGCATTAGTAAGTATGAGGGTTGGGGATCGGTTTGAGGCCACCATCCTGACAATCCGCAGTGGGTAACTTATGGCGAGCTGTGTGATGACACTCTGTCTAGGACAACAGTTGGTTTTTGGTTTTGCTTTATTAGGTTTGAGGGCCGAGGATCGGTTGAGGCCACCATCTTGATGATCCGCAGTGGATAACTCATGATGTGCTGTGTGATGGCACTTTGTGTGACCATAGTTGGTACTTTTTTATTGTGGGTATGGTTTCCTTAACATACCTGATGTGACCATAGTTGGTATTCGATTATTATTGTGTATGGATCTCTTATCATACTTGATCTTCTTTTTTTCTGGAAGCAATGTGACCATGTAGAGTTGTACTTATGTTGTACTTGCATGGTATTTGAGTTGTACTTGATTTGTACCTTGTGTTATTCTTGTGAGGTGCATGTGGTTGGGTATGTCAGTTTGGTTCAGTCATGTGTTAGTCTGTGTCTAGTGGTAGATGGTCTTGGCTAGGATTCCTTGTTACTATCTTCTAGCATGGGGGGTGGGCCTTTGGGTTCCACTTGGTTGGGTGGCATGCATCTAAATCCGTTGGGCTCTTTCTTCATGTTCTTGTGGATGAGACTTCCAGTTGGAGAGCTCGTTAGATTCAGTACCCATTCTTGCCTTATTTCATTTCAATTGATCTTGTATTATTTTACCCCTCAGTTGTTTCCAGGTGGAAGTTGTAATTGTAATCTTATTTATTGGATTTTCCTCATTCGGGGAATGAGAGTTGTAACCTTATTATTTAATTGGAATAAATTTAATTGAAAGTTATCTTTATGCTAGATGTAATTATCTTATTTGGAATGTATGTGTTTAATTTCATAAGTAAATAAATGATATGGTTTTATTCATGTTTTTGTTGAGGTTCTATATAACCTTTGTCTCATAACCTTAGAGGTTGTTGGAATTAGTTAGTGAACTTGCATGTTAATTGTTCTTAACAAAAAAAAAATAGCCTGTTTAAGTAGTTTTTTGCAACTTCCTCTAGGGTTGCGTGGTGGGGCATTACACAGGTGGAGTCGATGCCCTGTATTGGCAAACCTGCAATCAAAGCATATATTGAACATGCATATATATCATAATCATTCACACTGTGAAGAGAAAATAATAGAATCATAGGGCACTCACAAGTAAGTGATGAAATCCCGTTCCCTTCACCAATACAATGTCACATCAACTGATGAATCTAAACATCACAAAAATACAGATGAGCATATAACAATAGTAACTCAAATAAACACTATGCTAATCAAAAAATATGCCATGAACATTAAACATCAGAATAATGTACTCTCACATCATAATATAAAACCAACATTGGTCCAAAGTTAGTGATCAAATAATAACAAAGTATCATAGTCTATCAAAGTCAAGATACTAACATAAAACATAAGCATATCAAAGAAAACAATGTCTAAACAAATGAGCAAAATAGAGGGGTGCTACATGATTCAATTTAGGACTTAATCTCTTCTAAATTGTTTACTAAGGCTTATAAGGTGTCAACATGCCAAAAAATAATAAATGAAACTAAACCTCAATTAGTGACTTACCCACCTACAAACCAACCTCGAACTAAAAAGAACTTGTACTTATCATTGGACCACCATCTAATAAGTCAATTTTCTTTGGTCATATCTTAAATTTTGTAAGACAGTTGACTCAATGTAATCACATGCAATAAAATGAATCACAATAACAACAATATCATGTTGTTTCTCATACATACAACCCATGAAACAATAAGTAACTAAAGAAAACACCAGAGATTCTTTCCTCTATACCTTTCCCACAACCTATTCTCCCTACTACACCTAAATTACCTCAACATAATGGTAAGGAGTATGATCTTGTGGAGAAGCTTTGTGTCACTCCTGCTAAGATTTCATTGTGGGATTTGATTCAAAACTTTCCTATCTACCATAAAATACTTCACGAGGCCTTACAAAAAAAAATTGTGCCTCCTTATGCCAAACCAAATGATGTTGTAACTTTACTGAAGGGTATGAATTCAACAAACTTTGATATTGTCTTTTATCAAAATTAATTACCCCCTCTTGAGATTCAAAAACAAAATGATACCTTGATGATAATGCTTGTTATTAACAAGATAGGTATTAAGAGAACCCTTGTGTGCAATGGGTCAGGCCTTAAAATTTGCAGCATTGACCTTTTAAACAAGCTTGGTGTGGATAAGTCTCTTATTCAACCTAATGCTCTATCTATTTGTGGTTTTGATAATATGTGTAGAAAACCATCAGGAACGATCATATTACCCATTAAATTAGGTACCATTGTGTTACCTACCATAATCCATGTTATGCCATATGTTATTTCATATAAAATTCTCCTAGGAAGACCATGGATTCATGTTATGGGAGGGGTTCCTTAATTTCTTCACCGCCTCATGAAGTACACAAATAACAACAAATTTTACACAATGAAAGTTTATTCTAAGTCCAAAAGTTTATTACAAACTAAAAGAAGGAATACAAGACCATTTAGTACATTGATTCTATCATCAAAAGTGGAATCCTTACATATTGAAAACAAATATGAATGTATTTTTCCCACAAAAAATTCTTGGATAATGATTGGGGTCATTAGATTTTACACCTACCTTCATGGAAAAGTATAAGATCTTGCCATCCAAGTTTGAAGAAGTAAAATAAATCATTGTGGCCTTTACAAAATCATGCATAGAGCTTCCTCAAACATCTAATTTTACAACTACTACTAAGGAAGATACCAATTATATATTGACCTATGATGTGAGTGATTATGAAAAACTACCTTCCTCTAAAGAGTTGGAATCTATTTATGGAAGAGGCTATAAAATCCTTTGGCAATTTGGGTATAATGGTAAGGGAAGCCGTATAAAGGAACAATGAATCAAAGTTCATATAGAGTTAAACACACAAGGAACAACAAATGGTCTCAAATATTATCCTTTGAAAAACATGAAAGTTTCACAAAGACCTTCACTTAATATCAATATAATATCACAAGACCCCCCTAAGGTGTCCCTTAACTTAGTTCATTTTGAATTCATAAGTCCAACAAGTGAACCTATTGTAAGAGAGGGGGACCAGCCACACCAAGTCTCTAGGTCATGGAGAGCCAAGAGAGGAGGGATACCCTAACTTACCTCAAGCTAATGTGTGTCAAGGAAAAGAATCAAGAATGATGAGAACTCTCAAGTTCTTCTGTCACTCTATAGATCTGAAAGTCTAAATGAGGCTAGATGAGCCAGTTTCTAGAGTTCAGACTACACCTTAGACAAATCTTTGCTCGAGGATGATAGTGTGGGTTTGAGATGATAGCTCGACATGTTGGCATTCATACAACTAGAAAGAGTTAAATACAATATAAAATACCAAAGAACCTATTAATTTCCTAGCTAAGTAGCTTTAACAAAATAAACAAAATTATGAAGTACAAAAAGTAATTACGTAAATGATAAAGAAAGAAGATGAAGACAAGAGTGATGAATATCAACTCACTGAAGCTCCAATTTTCTAGAGATTTCCATGCACATTTTCACCTACACACAAGAAAGAGAGGGAAAATTTTTGGGTCGTATAGGGGTTTGCCTCAGTCAAACCCCTGCTTTGGTGTTTCCACCTCCATGAATCGCCAGAAAAGCCACAAAGTAGAAAGTATAATAAAAGAAAGAAGAAAGGGAAGTATGGAACACTACAAAAGATGCTATGCTACTCTATCAAACCACAAAAGGAAAAAGAGAGTGATGTAATACCACCTCCACCCAAAGGCACTCAAGGCCAATGAAGGGAGAACGAAAGGAAACGAGCTTGGAAAATTCGATACAACTACATTGGTGACGAAGGGAGGTCTCGCAAGACTCCAAACTCATAGCTTTTATCACAACACCACACATACAAGGATGTAATTGATGGAGTAACAAGATTTCTTGATGTAATGCTCAATGGAGTTGCATGAAAAATTCTTGAGAGATCAAGAATGCTAAAGAAAATTATCAAGAGGTTGTAGAAGATCTTGGAAGAATGAATGAATGAACAAGATAACCATTTCAAGACCAAAATGGGAGAGATGTAGCCATTTTTGGGTCAGTTGGTTGATACAAGGGCATTACACTTCGTGCCTAATGGAGAACGTAATGTCCCTACGGACACCAGAGGCACGAACCTATGAAGAAGGAATTCCCGCAAGTACTCTCTCATGAAGGAAGCCTAGTGAAAGGAGACTCCGCAAAGTCGAATTGGAAAGCAAGCACTTCATAGGTGCACCTACAAAGCAACATGTTAATCCATAGATAAAAATGTTAAAAAACAAAAAGTAGCCATGCAGGAAAACAAGCAGACTATAACATCGACAGTCAAAAAATTGAAAATATTTCAAATGGGTCCCTCAAGAACCCTTCAAAAGAAGAGGGGTCCACTCAAGGGACACGTTGCTTGAAAGTTAGAAAGCATTTTTTCATAAATTAATTCAACATCAAGGAATCCTTTCAAAATATTTTAACTTCATCAAGGAATTTGATAGGAATAAAATGCCCCCTCATGAGGGGAAGGTCAAGGCTTCTCCCATAGGAAAATTTACTCGCTCCTCAAAGGAAATTTCTTCAAGTTCTTTATTTGTGAACCCATGATGAAGGAAACATGCTCCGGTAGGGTGTCCTTGCTGAGAATGTAATTTTTAATCAAGCTTGTAAATATTTTCAAGAAAATATTTGTTGTCAATCGAATGTGTTTTCTAAAAATCGAAGTTGACATGAGAGCCCCCCTTAGGGTGGTGTGTGTTGAGTGAAGAGGCACACGACATCCTAAGGAGAGAAAAGTAAGAATGAAAAGTGATGTTGTGGCCCATGGAACATAGCGAGATGTCACCATGGTGATGTTGTCACACATAAAAGGGATAATACATGAGTACCACAACATCACAACTCAAGCAAAGAAGAGAGAAAGGTAACCAAACTGCAAAAAAAACAATATCACGAAAAAGGGACATAGGGGTGATATGATATTTCAAGGTTAGAGCTACTCATAAATATATAAGTATAGTAATAATATATAGATGAACCTTCATCAACCCCCTACTATATGAGGCCATATGAAGAATGCACAAGAAAAAAAAGTAATAAAAAATTGTGTCAACATGGAAGGGAAGACTAAATTCTCCCAACACTTTGCATCGTCTCTAATTTGTCAAAAAATAATACACATAACAGAGGAAGAATGATGCTACAAATAGAGGAAGTTTTATGACACATAATCACTCTTGTATCCAAACACCTACAAGGGTGAAAAGGATTGTCCATAAACACATAACACAAGCATGGGGGAACACATCACAACAAACACACACCTAATATAATGGTAAAGAATAGGCACCCCCTAACACTCATCGACCAAGGGGTCATCTAATTCCCAATCTAGATCATTATGTGAGGAAGGTGGATGAGCCTATAGTGGTGGAATGTTAAGGGGGGAACCCTCTGAGCCCCCCACAACAAGAGCCAAGGAAGGAGACTCTTTAGGGTCTCCTTTAGTTAGTTCATATGGAGCAAAGGTCAGTGATTTCACGAAGATCACCAACAGGACTAGGAACTTGTCCAAAGAGTTAAACATGCACTTGATGGGAGTGCCATGTGTTACGTCAATAAATGGGGAAGGTGGTGCCCGAGATTCACTACTAGGCTCACTGAGTGACTTAAGAGTTGTGACAAACTTCAGGGATGTCAAAACTTTCTCTATCACTAGGACGATACATGTGAGTGTAGGACCATCCTTTGAAGAAGGTGGACTCCTCTTACGCCCCCATTTCTAGAAGGGCCAACCTCCACCTTCTAATTCATCAAAGGATGTGAACTCCCCACGGACGAGGCAGGAGGCATGAAGGAGGATAAAATCATGATGGACACCATTGAAGTGTTTGGCATGTCCATGGGTTTAGGGAATGGAGGGATGTTCAGAAGGGACATCAAGAGAGGGGCCTTGACTAAAGGAGAAATAAACACCTACAATGTTTTAAGGTCAAGTGTGTTCACGCTTGCAATATGAGTTAAAAGTAGAATCAAATTTGATTGAACCAAAGAAGAGGGGACAAGAGAGGAGGACATAGTAGGAGGTCTTGAAATAGGGGTGGTCGACTCCCTTTCCTTCCTCTATAAAGTGGCTTGCTTAGCCACCAAATCCTTTCATCGCTTCTTGTGCTCAAATGCAAGGTGGTTTTTGTGACTCCAGGATTTAAAGGTCGGGAGTTGAGATGGGATAGATGACTCCTGATTAGCCATCAAAGTGTCTATCAAAATTGTTTTCAATGAAGGGAGAGACTCTTGGATGAGAGTAGGAGGGAGGGACTGAGAAGAGGTTGGAACACAACAAGGGGAATCAACTCTAGTGCCTTGACAATGGGCCTCTTCCCATTCATTGCCTTAGGAGTAGGAGTGGTAGGAGGCCAAGGCATAGAGGATTCCCCATGGGGATCCTTCCCCTTACCATATTGAATGGGGCTAGGCACCATAGGTAAGATAGGAATTTCAAACGTCATTTGCTTGGGCTTTCACCAAGTGGGCACCATAGGATTATCTATCAACCACTTAGGAGAATAATTTGATGATGTTACAGAAGGGTGAGAGGAAGTGATAGGCTGGAAAATGGAAGAGGAGGAAGAGGAACCTCGAGAGAACTTATCTTCTTCCCTTATTTGGGCCATGGTGACATCATTATCAACTTTCAAACAGGCCCTATGTGAGATAGCATAGGGAGATAAAGGGTATCTCACCTTAGGCGTTAGGCACCCTTTCTTGTACTTCTCATAGGTTTTGTACAAGAGGTGTATCTGAGGCAGAAGAAAACCAATGGGTGTAGGCCAAAAGTGATCCAAGGAATAGCTACCATGCACAATCGACAATTTATAGTCGATGTCATGGATTACATGTACTGAACCCTCATGGATAAATTTTAGACACTTATGCACGACTGAGGGAATTGTATTCATAGCGACTAACTAGGGGATACCCACTTTCACTTTGAAGAGCTCAGACCCTGGGTTTATGTCAAAGAGCAAGTTTAATGACTTAGGTTCGACAAGGATTGACAAGGTGATGGGACCAAGGGGAGGTATGAAACTTTTTTTATGTGTATGGATGGTACTTTTAGGTACATCATACCCATATTTATGTAGGAAATTGATCAACATAATCCCATCAATAATCACATTCACCCGACATGTTTGATCAACAAGAATACCCATTACAATGTTTTCCTTGATTCATGTGGGGATGTATAGAAGATATGGCTCTCTATCATAACCCATTGGTAGGTCCTATGAGGTGAAGGTTATGCTAGAATAACTACTTGTAGGTTGCACAGAAGGGATGGGTAGATGCGGAAAGGAAGCCATTGCATGCACTAAACATGTTCATAGAGCCCCCAAAGGTTTTTCAATTGTGGAATGACCTAATTAAGGTCTCATTCTATGATGCTTATGGAACTTTCTCACTGGGAAACTAGGGTTCATAGGTTAGGTTGCAAGGAAAAATACCTTACAACAATCATACCTACAACACTCCTAGGATATGGGAAAAGGACCCTTCAGCACCGTTAAATGGAACTAGAATTTTTCATGTCGGGTTCACCAAAAATGTAAGAGAGGGGTACCAACAATATCAAGGATCTAGGTCATGGAGATTTGAGAGAGGAGGGCTGCCCTAACTTACCTCAAGCTAATGGGTGTTTAGGAAAGACTCGAGAATGAAGATCACTCTCAAGTGCTCTTGTCACTCTATAAGTCCGAAAGTCTGAATGGGGCTAGATGAGCTAGTTTATGGAGTTCAAATTGTACCTCAGACAACTCTCTACCTGAGGACAATAGTGTGGGTTTGGGATGACAATGTGGAATGTTAGTGTCTCTCTAGTGTGCTAGAATTTTTACAGCTAGAAAGAGTGGAATACAGTATAAAATACCAGAGAACCTACTAACTGTCTAGCTAACTAGCTTTAACTAAATAAACAAAATTATGAAGTACAAAAAGTAACTACGTAAATGATAAAGAAAGTAGATGAAGCAAAGAGTGATGAATATCAACTCATTGAAGCTCTAGTTTACCAATGAGATCCATGCACATGTTCACCTATACACAAGTAAGAGAGGGAAAAATGTTGGGTTGTATATGGGTTTTCCTCAGTCAAACCCCCGCTTTGGTGTTTCCACCTCCACGGACAGCTAGAAAATCCATGAAGTAGAAAGTACGATAAAGGAAAGAAGAAATGAAAGTATTGAACACTATGAAAGATGCTATGCTACTCTATCAAACAAAAAAATGAAAAAGAGAGTGATGTAATCCCACCTCCACCCAAAGGCACTCAAGGCCAATGAAGGGAGAATGCAAGACAACGAGCTTGGCAAAGTCGACACAACCCTAACAATGACGAAGGGAGGTCTTGCAAGACTTCAAGCTCACAAATTCTATGGAAAAACCACACGTACAAGGATGGAATTGATGGAGTAACAAGCTTTCTTGATGCAATGCTCAATGGAGTTGCATGAAAAATGCTTGAGAGATCAAGAATGCTGAAGAAAATGCTCAAGAGGTTGTATAAGATCTTGGAAGAATGAATGAATGAACAAGATAGCCATTTCAAGACAAAAATGGGAGAGATAGAGTTGTTTTCAGGTCAGTTGGTCAACATAGGGGTGTTATGCTTCGTTCCCAATGGAGAACGTAACATCCCTATAGACACCAGAGGCAAAAATCTGTTAGGGACGATAGTGCACTATGTAGATGTTTGTGTGCTACATTCGTGTTCCCAACAAATATTCCCCCATTGATGCACAAAACAAGTGCCAAGTGGATGGAAGGTAGGTTGGTGATGTGGAATTTTCCCTTCACATTTTATTTTCTAAGGTGTGGGGATGTGGAAGGGGAATTTACACAAGGGTTGAAAATTCACTCGTATACACCTATGTCATTAGATATATTTCAAAATGATGAGTCATTGGAATTTTTTTTGGAAGTATATGACAACTTACCCACGTATCATCATGATCATGGATTCCCTTATTGTTTAAATTTTGAAGCATACTTTAGGAAAGAAGTTGGTTTATTAGATAATATAATAGATTCTCAGGACATACCCTAAAACCTCCTTAACACTCTAGATTGTAGGAATTTACTCATAAGAGATACTATTGATGTCTTGATGGACCCATTTAATATAAATAAGGAAACTTTAATTGGAAAATGTCTTGATTTAAATAAACAAAAAGAGCATACAACATTATTATATGACTTTCCTAAACCATTTACATGGTCTTATTTTGATATGCTTGGAATAGAACCTAAGGTGGTTATGCATAACATTGTGTTGGAAGAAGATGTTAAACTAGTGAGACAAAATATTCATAAAATGAACCTTAAGGTAGCTTTGTTGGTTAAGGCTGAGATTAAAAAGCTCTTACAAGTTGGATTTATCTACCCTATTGATTATTCACTTGGATATCAAACATATCAAGCATCTTTGAAATACTATTTTCCCATTCCAAATATACACATGATTGTCGATTCAACCATAGGACATGCTTTACTATCATTCATGGATGGATTTTATGAATAAAATAAAATATTTATCAATCCTCATGACCAATATAAAACAACATTTATTACACCTTAGAGATTATTTTGTTGGGTAGTCATGTTGTTTGAATTAAAAAATATTGGAGCAACATATCAAAGAGATATGATGTTAATATTTCATGATTTAATACAAAAAAATAGATAGAGGATTATGTTGATGATATCTTGGAAAAATATGTACGTGAAAATTATCCATCAAATCTTTGAGTGAATTCATTAGTATAACATGAGATTGAACCCTCACAAGTGCATTTTTTGGTGTGGATAGCAGAAAAATATTATGTTTTATAGTGTCATGTTGAGGTATTGAGGTGAAAGTGAAGAAGATTGATGCAATAATAAACATGTCACCTTATAAGAAAATTTCTCAACTTTGTAGCTTACAAGGAAAGATTCAAGCTATCCATCATTTTATCGCATCATTGGAAGATCAAACTCTTCCCTTTACTCAATTACTTAAGAAAGAATCTCACTTTAAATGGAACAAATACTATAAAAAATCCTTTGAGAACTTAAAAAAATATTTGGCTAATCATCCTATCTTACAAGCAACTACATCATGATATCCCTTTATATATTTACACTTCTACCTTGTCAAATGCTCTTACTATGTTATTGGCACAACATGATGAGAATGGTAAAGAATTTCATGTTTATTATATTAGCCAAACATTAATTGATTATGAAAAACAATACATGAATATAGAGAAACAATTTTTAGCTCTTGTGTTTTCTGCAAACAAGTTGAGACACTATTTATTAAATGTTGAAGTGCACATGGTGAAAAATTTTGATCCATTAAAACATTTATTTGCCAAGACTAACTTATCAGAACACTTAGCTAAGTGGGTAATGTTGTTAACAAAGTTTGATCTTAAGTTTGTATCTCAAAAAGCAATTGAAGGTCAAGCATTGACTGGCCATTTAGCTAAAACTCCTTCACCATTAGCCTTACCAAACCAAGACTCATTTCCTAATGAACATGTGTTCACATTAGAGGAGAATGACACATGGGATTTATATTTTGTTGGTTCTAAGTGTCAAACTAGATTCGGTGCTAGGGTGATATTACTACCTCCTTCAGGTAATCCAATTCCCTTATCTTTTCATCTAATTTTTCTTTTCACAAATAACATCAAAAATAGGAGGCTCTTATTGCTGGTTATGTGTGGTGTTGTCTCTTAATGTTCAACACCTTTTTATATTTGGAGATTCTCAACTAATCATAAAATAATTAATGGATCATATCAAGTGAAACAAGATAAAATATTCCAATATCATGATTTGGCATTAACAATATTAAACATTTTACCTCCTATACTATTGACAATATTTGGCAAAAATATAATTAACACATGAATGTAATGGTAAGTGTTGCTTCCCTTATTTCCCTTGATAATTCTTCCATAGATTTTCAATTCACTATTTATAATCTCACATCGCCATTAATAGCTGACAATAATAAAGAAGAGATAATTTATCATGTTAATAAATTGGATGAATGGTACTCACCCATATTTCAATATTTACATTACATTATTTTTCCTAAACCAACCATGAAAAACACTCGGGCTCACATTCAAAAACTTGTAGCACGATATATAATTATGGATAATTTTTTATACCATAGATCATATAATGGTCTCCTTTGTTTCCTTAAAAAATCAGAGATCCCAATGGTCCTTGAGGAAGCATATTCAGGTGCTTGCAGAGGAGATTTTGGTGGTCGATCTTTGGTTCAAAAATTAATTTGAATTGATATTATTAGAAAAATACGAAACAAGATTCTCTCGATTTTGTTAAGAAATGTCCTAGGTGTCAACAACATAAAAATTTAATTCATTATCCTGCTCACGAACTTCATGCCTAAGTTTCAATTTGGCCATTTTTTGTGTGGAGTTTGGATCTGATTTGCAAGATTTCTCCTCCATCATCTCAAGGACATACATTTATTATAACAACTATAAATTACTTCATGAAATAGGTTGAGGCAATTCTTCTTTGCTCCACAACAACTAAATTCATATGACGATTTATAATAGACAACATTATATCAAGATTTGTACTTCCTTTTGCTTTAATTTCAAATAATGGTACACCATCTAAGAACAAAGAAGTGAAGAGGTTCTTAGAGAAATTTCATATAAATTAGTTTTCCACACCTTATTATCCTCAATCAAATGGACAAGAGGAAGAAAATAACAAAACAAGGGCATTTGCACCAAGATGAGGCACAAAAAAGTGGCCAAATGCCTAAAAATTGGCAATATATGCTCATATTTTGAAGAAATTCAAATAAAACACTTGTGTTATGGCTTAAAAAATCTAAGCCATAATAAAAGTGTGTTATTTGAATGAATAAAACACGTGCATTATTATGAAAGGAAAATGCATACATTTTTTTATGAAAATAACACATGCATTTTTTTATGAAATAAAAATGCATACACGTTTTTATGAGTACAAAATGTGTACACGTTTTGCTCAATAAACTTATAAAAATAAAAAACTTGTCCATTTTTCTCACCAAATTTAAATGATGAATTGCTTGAGGAAAACCCTAGGATGCATGACCCTCTTCCAACCCTTCCAACAAACCCTGAACAAAGACAAGAGGAGTTTTTAGGGCATCTAGAACAAAACAAAGCTGCAATTCATGAATTAGTTTCAAATTGATGGGTTCAACATCAAACCAACATCACCTATCCCTTGCCTCCAAATTTGAAGCAATGATGACAAATGCTGACATAGTCACAAATCAAATAAACCAATGGAAAAATTATAGAGATTCATGTCATCAATTTTATGCAAAAAAATTGTCTTGTGATGAAGTGAAAAAGGAAGACATAAGCAAAGAAAACATATGTGTTCTTTTTATGAATCCTATAATCAATGAATCTATTCCTCTAAATTCAATGAGTTTTCCAATACATTGGTGTAATTTGGATGAGATAAGAAATAAATTTTGGGATAGGTAATGAATGCTTTTTGACCAACCTCCATGTAATTATTATGAGATGTCACTATATTTTCTATGAAAACTTTACTATGAGTATGCTTCATCAAATTCCCAATTATTTTGATATGAGATAATTTCAAGGTAGTGGTGGAGGCTCTTCCCAAATAGACCAAGAGCTTTTCGGGTAGATAGCCGTGCACATCAAAGAAAAATAGCACAAAGACTTGTTTGTTATGTGACAATTCTAGTAGCCATCAAGGAGATTATGGAGGTGCAAAATCTCCATGCATTTTCTAGCTTGATATACACCATTATAGATCATGACATACAAATATCTTACCCTTTTTCCTCACAAGATGATGCAACGAATCAACCATCTAGCTCTAGTGCCCCTAGCTCTCATATATGCCCAAACTATTGTAAATTATGCTTTGGGAGAGATAAATATGAAGAGTGATAAAAAATAGGATCTATGATAATTGCTTATTGAATGCTTAACAATTACAACTATTAATTCAAAGCTTTAAAAACTAATTAACATAATTGAAATTCTTAAATAACAAAGCATTATAAATGTGATGAATAGAATGAAAGAGAGAAAAGAGAAAGAAGACAGAATGCAAGTTGATAACAGAGTTCACCAAATTGGCTACATCTTCAGGCCCCTCTCCAGCAGAGTGATTGATCCTATTATGCTCCAAAATCAGGATTACAAGGCTTCAACAACATTACAACTCCATTTCCTTCTAGCACAATGACAACATTCCCTCATTGCAAATAAATGGATACAAAATTCTTCTGATCATTCTCTCCTTATTCATCACCTAGATGCCTAACTCTCCCATTTTCACCCCTTTTTATACATAAAATTGGCCCAATTTGACCTATAACAATATGATTACAAAATCATACCAAATCAGGTAAAAATCTCTCCTAATTCCCTCATTTTACACAGTAAATCTTCAAATCTCCCTTTTTTACATATAGAAATCATTTAAAAATCTCCCCAATGTCATTTAATTTTATTTAAGCCCTTTAAATTTGTCTTTCTCATGCTTTTACTATTTAAGGAGGTTATTTTTTAATCCTTTAAAAGGATTAGGAGGTTTTTTTGTTTTAAATTTGGAGGGAATTATTAAAATAAAGGGGTATTCGGTTTTCACTTTTAGTTAAAAATAACCGATGTCTCTATAATATCAAAGCTGTTCAATGGCTCATTGGCAGCTTACTATTTTGGTGGTGGGGTGGTCACGAGGTCGGCCCTCACTACCATTCATTTTTTATAATCGAATCTCCATAGTTTTAACAACAAAACAAACTGGTCACTAATAATAATATAGCACATTATGCGCACCCAACGGTGGAACATCGATCTTGTAAGTGATAGGTGACTAGACTACCACATCATCTACCACTTGTACCCATCACCTTAGCTATATGGTTGTACGAATGGCATGTGCCATGCTCAAATTGGTCCACCACAACATATAGTTTGTTGAGTTAGTATGCTGACATCAACATCTGTACGATCCAATCATCAAGTCAACCTTGAAGTTTGATTAGTTGTAACTTCTATGTAAAGGTTTAGATTTTGGTGAAATGAGTGGCATTGGGTTTGTGTCGATGAGCTCTTCATTTTGGCGCTGATTTCATCAAATTATGAGATAGTGAATTTTTTCACCTTTCTGATTAGCCTCGGGTATAAGTTTGACTGAACTTTGATTAGCCATTACTTGAGCATACAAAGTCCTTTTGAGTCCGTTCAAGTTGCGTTGGACTCATATTTTAGAGATCTTTGACATGGTGTAGAATTTTGGAGCATTTTAAACACTTCAATTTTCACTAAAAAAGTATCCCCCTGGATCAGTCCTCCCCACTAGAGAGCTTTTGGACCTCTGAAAGCTTGATTACTCAGAAAGCAAGTGAGGGTATATTTCCCTCACCTTACGAATCTCCATCCATTTTTCCTTACTTGGATTCATCCCCTTCAGTCTCACTCTGAGGTACTCAATTGTGTCTCTTTGTGAAGTCCTGGCTTTCCTATCTAAGATGACATCCTCTAATAACTTTGGCATCTACTCTGGTGAAAGATCATCAACTAATGGAACTTGAATGCTTGTATCTTCATCTACTATCATTGGAGTCTGGTACAACTTCAGATACTCAACATTGACAACTAAATAGATGTGCATGTATGGAGGAAGATTAAGGTGGAAGGTGTTGGTTCCAATCTTTTCCAATATCTCAAAGGGACCATACCGAATTGGCTTGATCTTCCTTCCTTTGCCTTGCATTATTTCCTTGTTGATATGTAACCAAACTCTATCTCCAACCTGGAAATGATGATCGATATGATGCTTATCATGTCAAGCCTTGTATTTAGTTTGGCTCTTCTCCAACTGTGCTTCCACTACCTGATGAATTGCTTGAAATTTCTGGATGAACTTCAAAGCCTTCTCTGCATCATGGTGTCCATCTTCAACATCGTCCTTCCCAAAATAAAATTCTGTCAGTGTTTATGGTAGATACCCAAAAAAGTCTCAAAAGGAGATCTTTTTGTAGAAGAGTGTGTTGCATGGTTGTATGCATGTTGCACATAGTGAGTATTTTCATCCCATAGCTTAGAATGTTTATTGCAATAACCTCGAAGAAGGTGCACCATTGTCCTATTCACTACCTCTGTCTATCTATCAGTTTGCGGATGGAATGTTGTACTTTTCTTTAGTCTAGTGTCCATGAGTTCTCACAATGCTGACCAAAATTCCCACAAGAATCAAGAATCTTGATTTGATACAATAGAAGTAGGTAACCCAAAATGAACCCATACAAATTGAAAGTACATATGAGTTGTCAGTTCAATTGTGACCTATTTTTTACAAGGCATTAGAATACCCATTTTTCTGAACCAATCAACTACTACAAAAAAATAATCATGTCCGTTTCTAGACATTGGTAGCCCCCCAAAAAAATCCATTAAAACACTTTCCCATGGATGGGAAGGTATAGGAAGAGGTGTGTACAACCCCAATTTCCTATTGGTAGGTTTACTTGTTGCACACATTACACATCCTTTAATATATTTGGATATAGTTTCTTGCATGTGAGGCCAATAATAGTATTTTTGCAATTGAGTCATTGTTTTGCTTACCCCAAAGTGTCTTGCAATCAATGACGTGTGTGCTTCTCTGATTACCCATTCCTGTTCACCTTTTGGAATACATAAATTTCCTAAATGATACAACAAGTTATCCTGCACATATTAATCTTTCTCTTCTACATGTTTTCCTGTGATTAGAGCTGAATAGATTTCCTTAAATTCTTCATCATTAGCATATTTTTCCTAAAAAAATTCATGTACCATGGAGCTACCTTTAAGAATAATCAAAGCATTCATAACAAGAGTCCTAGACAACATATCTTCTACTTTGTTATGGACTCCTTTCTTATACTTAATTACCAAATGAAACTGTTGAAGAAAACCCATCCACCTAAAGTGCCTACTTTGTTGCAATTTAGACTGTGAGTTCAAGTATTGAAGTGGTTGGTGATCAGTGTGGATTACAATTTCTTTCCCCATTAAGTAGTGTTTCCATTTTTAACACTCTGAACTAATGCATAACATTCCTTATCATAAGTAGGATAGTTAATTACTGCACCTGTAAAGGGTTTAGAGTGATATCAAATTGATTTACCTCCTTGCATTAGCACTGCTCCCATGGAAAATCCACTCACATCTATCTCGATCTCGAATGGTTGGTGTAAATTTGGTAAAGCCAGAACCGGTGTGGTACTCAACTTTTCCTTCAAAGTGTTGAAGGCCTTCTATTGTGGACCTCCCCACTGAAATTTTTTCTTTGTACTAGTCAATGCGTGCAATGGTGATGCAATCTAGGAGAAGTTTGCAATGAACTTTCTCCAGTACTGGACTACACCTATGAAACTTCTGACTTCAACTATTGTACTTGGCTTAGGTCTTTTTACAATAACTTCAACCTTCATAGTGTCTGCTTTCAATTGACCGTTTCCTATGACATAGCCTAAGAAAACTAAGGATGTCTTAGTGAATTTGCATTTAGACATGTTTACAAAGAGTTTTTCTTTTCTCAATACATCAAAAAAATTCTTTACGAATTACATGATCTTCCCAAGTTCGAATGAATACAAGAATATCATCTAAATAGATTGAAAAAATCATCAATAAAAGGATGAAAGACATCATTCATGACTCTCATAAATGTAGTTGGTGCATTGCAAAGCCCAAAGGGCATGACCAACCACTCGAATAGTCCTTGTTTTGTCTTAAATGCAATTTTTCAAATGTCATCTTCTGCAATTCTTATTTGATGATATCTACTATGCAAGTCTAACTTAGTGAAATAAACTACATGTTTTAATTGATCAAGTAAATCATCAATACAAGGAAGAGGATACCTATTCTTTACCGTTATCTTGTTCAGGGCTTGATAGTTGATGCACATTCTCCAAGACCCATCCTTCTTTGGAACCAACACAATTGGAGAATCACAAGGATATGTACTAGGATAGATGAATCCTTTTTCAACCAACTCCTGAAGTTTCTTTTTGATTTCTTCATTCTACAAAACTGATAAGTGGTACATGATGATGTTTGAAAGAGGCACATCTTGTTGTTTCTGTATTTCATGTTGTATCTCTCTCTTAGGTGACAACCTCTTTGGCTCTTGAAATAAATCATCATAAGAAAAAACTATTTTGACCATCTTAGTTTTATGCTTTGGATCACACCCCTTAAATGCTTCAGTTGTTTCATCCTCTTTGGGTTTTACAAGCACTAATACAAAGTTCTTAATATAATTGGCCAACCTTTTCATCTGACCAACACTAACTAGTTCAAGATTAGTCTTAACTTTGTGTGCACGTATAATGTATTTTATCCCATCTTTAAAAAGATGATACTTATTATCCCCCCTATAAAAGATTGTTTTTCTCTCATACAGATAAGGACAACCTAACACAAGCCCACAAATATCCAAAGGAACAACATCTACCTCTACCTCATCAACAAATTTTGTAGTGATAGCAAATTTCAATTTACATTGTTTCGTTACTTGTAGTTGAGCATCATTGCAAACCCATCCAAGCATATATGGCTTTGGATGAGGTGTTGTAGTTAAATTAAGTTTCTTTACCACCTCTTCATATATTAATTTGACTTGAGAACTCGTATCAAATAGTGTGCCAATCTTAGTGTGCTTAGTTATAACTTGAATATGAAACAATTCATTCCATTGTTTATGAGCTTTAGGAGGAGTAGATACTTTACTTGTACTTGCATTGGCATTAGAAAAATTTGCATCAAAAGAGATAATTATACCTTTCCCTTTACCTTGGACCCCGATAGCAATAATTTGTGTTTCGTCTTTGAAATCGGATCCAAGATCTTGTTGAATCACTGCAATAGTCTTTTGCTTGACTTTATTGCCTCCATATCTTTTTGGCCTTAACTCTGGATGCACATTCCATTACTTCGAATCATCATGCCCCTCTTTCTTGCAGTGGGAGCATGTGGGCTTATCACCCTCTTTCTTAACTATAGATGTCTTCTTCCCTTTTCCTTTTTCTTTGTCTTTACCCTTAGACTTACCCTCAGACTTAGATGGTTTCTTTGAGAAATTATCATTGAATGTGTTCTTACCCCTTGACTCTAAATGACTAGCTTGAACTGACACTTCGTCCAAATTATTAGGACTCAACATTAGAATAGTATGTCTTAGGTAAGAATGCAAACCACATATGTACTTAAGCAATGTATCTTGAGTATACAATGAAACATTTAAAGAAAAATCCTGTTTTATAAACTCATGGGTGTAATCTTGGACAGAATGACCCTTACCTTGCCTAAAGGTTTTCCAATTCATTGTTAATTTCTGCATGTAACCTAAAGGGTAGAACTATTTTTTAAGGGCAGCAAAAAATTCCATCCAAGTCATATTAACCTTACCATGGTGAGCAATTTCCTCTCGAGTCCTACTCTCCCACCAGGTGAGGGTTGTACCTCCCAACTGGAGAGTGCCTAGATGGATCCTAGAAGCATCTTTTTCTAGTCCTTGAATCCTACAATACACTTCTACCTGCTGGATCCAATCATCTAAATTTTTGGCATTTAACTCCCCATAGTACTTAGGTAATTCAAATTTTACATCTAGCTTAATAATAGGCTTAGACTTCCTCTTGAAAGGATTAACAATAGTAGAAGGAGAAGAAGGGGGAGATGGAGAAGAGGGAGTAGATGGAGGAGAAGGACTTTCTGAAGTTTCTTTCTCTTTTCTCTTTCGATCTTCCTACTTTTCTCATTTCAAAGAATCTCCCTTTTTGTGCTTCTTCTTGTCTGCATAAAGCTCTTCCACCATTGCCTTCATGTCAAGGAAGGCTCGCTGAAAAGCCTTCTCATCAAGCTCACTAATTTTCCCAACTTCAGTTTCTTCCATCTTTGGAAAAGTCCTTCATTTGTCGATCTTAGGATTGTATTCTTCTAGCTCACCTTCACCTCACTATTTCTTGGAACATCTTAGCATCGACTTCTGCAGTAATAGTCACACAAAGCTCTAATACCAAACTTGATCTAAAATAGGATCTATGAATGATTACAATGATTAATTCAAAGCTTTAAAAACTAATTAACATAATTGAAATGCTTAAATGAACAAAGCATTATAAATGTGATGAATAGAATGAAAGAGAGAAAAGAGAAAGAAGACAAAACATAAGTTGATAATGAAGTTTTTTGAATTGGTGACGTCTTCAGGCCCCTCTCCAATAGAGTGACCAATCCTATTATGCTCCAAAATTAGGATTACAAGGCTTCAACAACATTACAACTCCAATTCCTTCCAGCACAATGACAACATTCCCTCGTTGCAAAAAAATGGATACAAAAGTCTTCCAATCATTCTCTCCTTACTCATCACCTAGATGCCTAACTCTCCCATTTTCACCCCTTTTTATACATAAAATTGGCCCAATTTGGCCTATAACAATATGATTACAAAATCATACCAGATCAGGTAAAATCTCTCCTAATTCCCCCATTTTACATAGTAAATCTTCAAATCTCCCTTTTTTACATATAGAAATCATTTAAAAATCCCCCTAATATCATTTCATTTTATTTAAGCCCTTTAAATTTGTCATTCTCGGGCTTTTACTATTTTACGAGGTTATTTTTAAAACCTTTAAAAGGATTAGGAGGTTTGTTTGTTTCAAATGTGGAGGGAATTATTAAAATAAAGGGGTATTCAGTTATCACTTTTAGTTAAAACTAACCGACACCGCTATAATAGTAAATTCATTCAATGGCTCATTGGTGGCATACTATTTTGGTGGCGGTGTGGTCAGGAGGTCGATCCACACCACCATTCATTTTTTTAATTGAATCTCCAGAGTTTAAAAAAAAAAACAAACTGGTCGCTAATAATAGTATAGTGCATTATGCGCACCCCAACAGTGGAACACTGGTCTTGTAAGTGATAGGTGAGGGGATCGAATCCCCCCAACAACTTTTGGAGGTTAAGACTATGGTCATTGTGAAGGGAAGGCATGATACCATGTGGTAGAAGATAATTTGTCGATGGAGTGCCACGTGTCACATTACCATTGGACCATGCCATCATATAATTCGCTGACTAGACTGCCATGTCATCTACCACCTTAGTTGTATGACCGTATGGATGCCACGTGTCATGCTTAGATTGGTCCACCTTGGCATACGGTCTGCTCAGTCAGTATGTTGATGTCAACATCCGTACGGTCCAATCATCAAGTCAACCCTAAAGTTTGACAGGCTATAACTTTTGTGTACAGGTTCAAATTTTGGGGAAACAAGTGATGTTGGGTTTGTGTCGATGAGCTCTTCGTTTTGGAGCCAATTCCATCAAATTTCAAGGAAATGAGTGCCACATGTCATGTTACCATTGGACCATTCCATCATATAATTCACTGACTAAACTACCACTTGTACCTACCACCTTAGTTGTACGATCGTGCAGATGCCATGTGTCATGCTTGGATTGGTCCACCTTGACATATGGTTTGTTGAGTCAGTATGCTGACGTCGGCATCCATATGGTCCAATCACCAAGTCAACCCTAAAGTTTGATAGGTTGTAACTTCTATGTACAGGTTTGGATTTCAAGGAAACGAGCGACGTTAGGTTTGTGTCGACGAGCTCTTTGTTTATGTGCCAATTCCATCGAATTCTGAGATAGTGAATTTTTTTTTCCTTTTTGATTGGCCTTGGTTACAAGTTTGATCAAACTTTGACTGGCCATAACTTGAGCATACAAAGTCCTTTTGAGCTCGTTCAAGTTGTGTTGGACTCAATTTTTGGAGCTCTTTGACATGGTGTAGAATTCAGGAGCAATTGAGACACTTCAATTTTCATTGAAAAAGTATCCCTCTGGATCACAGAGTGTGTAGATGGTTCCACCTCCCATTTGTGTTCTCATTGTCAATATAGATGTCATGGGAGTAGAGGGGGTCATCAAGTTGGTGCATCAGATAATGTAGTAATGAAAAATGAGTGTTTGAATGAGGTGTATGCTGGTCAAATGTAGGTATGTTGATTTAAACCTATAAATTTTTATCTATTAAATACTTAAAATCTGTAATTTTAAATAAATTTTTAATTATAGAATTGAATTAAACTAGTGCAAACATTATGAATTTCAAGGCATAACGGTAGAGTTTGGTACATCATCAAGCATTCCTGCAACAACTTGTACACTTGCATCTATATCAGAGGTAAAATTCGTATAATATATCAAAACAAAATAATACATTATAATCAAAATAATGTTTAATAATTTAAAATATTTTTTATTGAATAGGTGAGCATCACATCACCATATAGTACACATGTTTCCATGGATTCTTATGAAATTGGATTTATATAAGAATAATATAACACATTTAAGTTTATTTTTGTAAATTTCAAATTTTTTGTTCATATATATTTGTGAAATTTTGAGTTTATTCTATTATTTTTTATTTAGTTGATGAATAAAATAGACACACCTCCTAGCATAAGAGAAAATTTTGAAGTTTGCATTAGTGCAACAATTTCATCATCAATATGCTTAACTCAGGTATGAGTATGAATATATATGTTTAATAATTTTTATTTTGTGTCAATTGATATCAGTAAACCTATCAAAAATAATTGATAAATATGTATTTGTTATGTTATAGATGGATGTAAACACCCCTGTGCAAGGAAAAACATCTCTTGATGATGTCAAGCATTATAGGCAAGAAGAATTAGATTACTAGTATGTTGTAAGCATATTTATAATATATGTATCTTTTAAATAATTTATAGTTTTTGAATTTGGCATAGTATTTAATTTTATATTTTGTATGTATAGGTTGGGCTAGAAAATAGTGAGGAGCATAGGAGATCAAAATGATGCAAGACACTGACTACTACATGTGACCGAAGTTCAACCAGTCAAGCTAAAGAACCTAATGTTTTAGGAATAGTGTTCAATATTCATAAATGAACACATTGTGTATTCCTATACATGGCACATAGATAAAAAATTTGGTGTGGCTATATGTATCATTGATAATTTGTAGACTAAGAGATAATACATTGGCCTCATGGCATTGTATGAAATTTTTATGACATTTTGTATGACCTCATGGCCTTATGGAGATCAATTTATATAAATATTTTAGGTGTAGTTTGGTGGCCTAAATGGTTTAAAATTTTATCATAATTTACTTAGCCTTAAGAGGTGTATGTATGAATCATATCCCATATCCAAATTTTAATTTTTGAATCTAATTTCCTATCATTTAAAATTCATCACCTTATCAAAAATAAATAATTGATAGATAAATATTTCCCAACAAACATTGATCTAAAAGTTATATTTATAGAGTGCAATACAAAAAAGACAATAATGAATAAATTAACAATAATGTATTGAAATTTTAAATGTTGTTTACCAACCTTAAAATTACCAACCACTTGATGATGAGAATATCCTATGTTCTTTAAGTTTGTCCTAAATTATTTAGTATTGTCATACATTCATTAAGACCGACCTATGTTCATTAGAATCTCCTAGGTTTATTAGGATTTTACTACATTCATTATCAACTCATTTGTGACAATTAGATTTTTTTTTGTAAACCTAAAAGATCATGTAGGATAAATCCACAATAACCTCTCTCACTTTTTCAAGACTCCAATCCATTTGATCATGGAAACAAGTTTTCAAATGTTGTAAAAATTGTCAAACACATTCAATGAAAGTTGCAATATTGCATAACTTTCATTCTAATTATCATGAGCCTAAACCATCAGATCCAATACATTCAGGTGGGTGGGTTTATGTTAGGAAAAGTCCTAGTTTTTATTTCAACATGCTAGATCATTTCAGGCTACATTGTGTTGATGCTTTCTCTTAAGAGCCATAAGTGCCAAAAAGTGGCAAACTTTGATGAGTTATTCTCAAAATCTATGGAACATAGAAATTTTATGTCTAAAGGTATAGGGTCATGTAGGGTCCCTTTATAATAACCTCTCTCATTTTTTCCTATCTTCGATCCATTTTGTTGTGGTGACAACTTTTCGCACGAAGGATAGATGGAAATGTTTATCAACTTAAGGGTACAAATGGTCAATGCTTTATGACTTAGATTAATGAAAGTTGGCTATGGCATAGAAAAATGTTTCACACAATTTTGATAGCCTAATGAGGATCAGTTCAAATCAAGTTATAATAGATCTACTAAAGATTACAAAGGCTATCAATGTTGTTTACAAGGAATGCTAGATTAGGAAGCAAGCTAGAAATATTTTCAAAGTCAAAGAACAATATACTACCGGTCCATTAGATTTGGTGCATACAGATCTTTGTGGACCTACAAGAATTAGAAGTTTTCAAGGTGAAATGTATTTCATGCTATTAATTGATGATTATTCTAGAATGACTTGGGTTGATTTTTTCAAAGAAAAATCAGAAGCTTTAGATAAGTTTAAGGCATTCAAAGATATGGTTGAGAATGAAAGGGATATGAGATCAAATGTTTGAGATCTGAAAGAGGTGGAGAGCTCACTTATAATGAGTTTAACACATTTTAGGAAAAATGGAATAAAGAGGCGTTTGTCAGCCCCTAAGACTCCTCAGCAGAATGGAGTTGTGGAAAGGAATAATAGAATTGTTCAAGAAGTAGCTAGGACAATGATGAAGGAAGAAAATCTACAAGATGTCTATTGGAGATAAGCAATTCATACTACAGTCTACATACTTAACAAAGCACAAGCAAGGACAAATAGTTCAAAGACTCCCTATGAGTTGTGGTATGGAAGAACCCCTATTGTGAAATATTTCAAAGTATTTGGAAGAAAATGTTATATCAGAAGAGATGAAGAAAGCTTAGGAAATTTTTATGCAAGATCTAATGAAGGAATCTTCCTTGGATATTCTACAAGAAGCAAGGCTTATCGGCACTACAAAAAGATGATAAAAAAGATTGTTGAAAGTGTAAGTGTCAAAGTAGATGAAGACCTAGATAAAATTTCAGTGATGGTAGATGGATATGAATCAGATGAGTCCTCTTGTAGAGAAGAAGATAAAAATGAAGGTAAGGAAAAATAAGTGTAGGTTGAAGAGGAAGAAGCTCCAATAAAGATCCCTAAAACTCTTAAGTATGCATAGAAGAATTATTCAGAATATTAGATCATTGGTGACAAAAGAAAAGGTGTATAGGCAAGAAGAAAAGCCGCTATGATAGAAGAACAATAAAACTTGTGTTTACTTTCCAAAGTTGAACCTAAAACAATGATTGAAGCATGAAAAGATGAATATTGGATCAAGGATATGGATGAAGAATTGAAGTAGATTAAGAAGAACTAGACTTGGTAACTTGTCCCAAGACCAACAAACAAGAATGTGATTGGAACTAAGTGGGTATTCTGAAACAAGTTGAACGAGAGTGGAGAAGTGGTAAGAAACAAAGCAAGACTTGTGTGTAAAGGCTACTCATGAGTAAAAGGAATAGATTTTGAAGAGACATTTGCTCTGGTGGTAAGAATGGAAGCTATTAGGATGTTTTTGGTTTTCACAACATAATTATTTCAAATTTTATCAGATGGATGTGAAGTCTACATTCTTGAATGGTGAGTTGGAAGAAGTGGTTTACATTAAACAACCAAAAGGATTTCAGTTATTAGGTAATCCTAATATGGTATGCAAATTGAAGAATTCATTATATGGACTCAAGCAAGATTCTAGAGCTTGGTATGTAAGATTGGATAGGTACTTGTTGTAGTAAGGATTCAACAAAGGTACCATAGATAGTATCTTTATTTAAAATTTGAAAAATATAAAATCTTGATTGTGGTTGTGTATGTTGATTAAATAATATTTGGAGGTAATGAAAGTATGTGCAAGAGGTTCGTAGAAGAGATGAAAAAAGTGTTTGAGATGTCTATGTTTGGGGAGATTAATTTCTTCCTTGTACTTCAAATTAATCAAACAAAGAAATGGATATTTATTTCACAATCTAAGTATGTCAAGGAAATGTTGAAGAAGTTTGGGTGGAAGACTCTAAACCGGTATGTACTCTAGTGGTTACTGGTTGTAAATTGAGCAAGAATGATGAATCTCCTAAGACTAATCAGAGAAAGTACAAATCAATGATTCAAGGATTGCTATATCTAACTGCTACTAGATTAGATATCAAGCATGTAGTTTGTCTTATGGCTAGGTTTCAAGAAGATCCCAAGGAGTCACATGTTGCAGCAATAAATATAATTTTTAGATACTTGAAGGGCATTATAGAACATGGTTTTTGGTATCCAAAAGATGTTGATTTCTCTCTAAGTGCTTATACAGATGCAAATTGTACAGATTTTGTGGATGATAGAAAATTTAAAAGTGGTGGTGCATTCTGGAGAACAGTCCAGATAACTAAGAGGGTGGGTGAATCAGTTATCATAAAAAAAAATATTATCCTTAATTAATCTAGAACAAACTCAAATCAATTAGATATAAATTAAACAAATATTAACATGAAATCACTTAACAACACCATTCACAAGGAATGCCAGAATTTACATGGAAACCCAAGATGGGAAAAACCACGGAGAATGCTAATTCTCAATTATGAAACACCAGTTAAGGTGACACTGATTAAGGCAATTTTTATAAGGGATCACTGCCAAGTTGCTCACTATAAGGTGGCACACTACCGGTTGGGCTCACTACCCAACTATTATATCCAAAGATACAAAAAGGCTCACTGCCAAAGGAGAGAGGTGCACTACCTACATAAAATGGCTCACTGCTAGAATAATGATGAAAAGGGAATCCACCACAGAGATAACTATCGCCAATAGTTGCATATTTTCTAGATTTCAGATTTGCATTCACCACACTTTCTTTCATCGAATGGGATCAACTTCTACTTATACCAATCAATGCCTTCATAATCTTCTCAAGTCGGCCAAACACAATTCTATTTCATGCTTCCATAAAATCCTAAGTCAGTCGAGTAAAATTTGAATTAGGTCACCATAAAAAAATTCTCATGGTGGAAGGAAATGAAACACGGACTAGACATAACCTTCTCTCTTAAATCAACATGCTACATATTAAGCATGATATCTAGAAATAAGGAATAGTATTACAATGCAAGCAATGTTTCGAAAAATGCTAACCACTTTCTAGATAGGTCTGAAACCAAAGGAGTGTATCTCATTGTGTTGAAAGATGTATGGGACCAGGACAAGCATGACTAAAGATAGATCATTATAGCTCAACATCTGGAGTATTTCAATCCATATCACTAAAGCAAAAAAGTTGAACCTTGATCAATCAACCAAGATATGTTGACATCAATGATAATCGTTAATGACAACAATTAATATCATCACATTCCAACAATATCCCCCTTTGTCATTTATGGAAAAATTGATCAATGAAAAAACAAACAACTCAACAATAGCATCAACATCATCAAGGAACCTCTTTTCTTCTCCCCCTTTGACATCAAGGACAAAGGGAAAATACTCCCCCTGAGAAACTTACTCTACCCCCCTATAAGGAAGCCACCAAGCATTAATCCAGATAAGAGTGAGAATATCATACCCTGAACCAATGCACACCCTAGTGCACATTATTATAGACCCGAAGGGGGAAAAACCCCTAACTTCTATTGGAGATACTCAAAAGTAACTTTTCTCAATGGTTTTGTGAAAATATCTACAATTTTCTCTTTTGTGGGTACATATTCAAGTCTTACCTCATTCTCCAATACCTTCTCTATCAAGAAGTGATATCTGATGGATATATGCTTCATTTTGGAGTGTTTTATTAGATTCTTGGAAATGTTTATTATGTTGGTATTATCACACATTATTGAAACCGGTTCATCAAATGATATACCGATGTTCTTCAATGTTTGTTTCATCCATAGTACTTGAATGCAACATGAGGATGTTGCAATGTATTCAGCTTCAACAGTAGATAAAGATAACAAATATTTTTTTTTACTTGACCAAGCAACCAACCGGGAGCTGAGGAAATAAGCTCCACCACTTGTTCTTTTCCTGTTATCAACACTCCCGACCCAATCAACATCAGTATAGGTTGTCAAAGTAAAATCTGAATCCTTTGGATACCATAACCCCATATCTTTTGTACCCTTCAAATATCTAAAGATCCTTTTTGCTACAACAACATGTGATTCCTTTGGTTCTTGCTAAAATCTAGCTACCAGACAAATAGCATATATAATGTTCGGTCTATTAGTAGTCAAGTATAACAATCCTCCAATCATTGGCCTGTACATGCTTGCATCAACTTTAGGTGAATCATCCTCTTTTGTCAACTTACATTCGGTAACACTAGGTGTACAAATCGGTTTGGAGTTCTCCAACCCAAAATTCTTCGATAATTCTTTGGTATACTTGGATTGGGAAATGAAGATTCCTTTGTTGTTCTGGTTTACTTGCAATCCAAGAAAAAAATTCAACTCACCTATCATAGACATCTCAAATTCTTTCTACATTTCATCTGCAATTTTTTTGCACATATCATCATTTCCTCTCAAAATTATGTCATCAACATAAACTACAACAACCAATATTTGATCTAAATAAATTCTATAGTATAAGTTATTGTCAGCAAATCCCTTTTGAAATCCTTGTCCAATCAAGTACTTGTCTATTCTGCCATACCAAGCTCTAGGAGCCTGCTTCAATCCGTATAACACTTTCTTTAAACTATAAACAACATCCGAATCACTTCCAGACTTAAATCCCTTAGGTTGGTCAATGTAGACTTCTTCCTTCAGTTCTCCATTCAATAATGTAGACTTTGCATCCATTTGATAGACTTTGAAATCCTTAAAAGATGCAAAAGATAAGAATATCTGGATTGCTTCCATTCAGGAAACAGGGGCATATATCTCTTCAAAGTAAGTACCTTCGATCTAAGTATAACCTTTGTAAACCAAACTTGCCTTGTTTCTAATTACCTTCCCATTTTTCATCCAACTTGTTTCGAAATACCCACTTTGTTGCAATTACATTTTTGTCTATTGGTCTAGGCACAAGTTCCCAATTTTGATTCTTCTGTATCCGATTAATCTCTTCATTCATTGCCTTTACCCAATTCTGATCATTGCATGCTTCTTCCACAATCTTTGGCTCGGTTTCCAAGAGTAGACACAATAAAAATTGCTCTTGTGTTGCTTTTATTCTTGTGATGATTCCTCTATTCTTATCTCCAATTATTTGATTTTCTGAATGGTTTTTTTGTACATATCTTGGAGTTTTGGTTGAAGTTGTCAGAGCCTCGTTTGTCTCTTCTTCTTCTTTCTTATCCTTTTCTTCTTTGTCATCTAAGTTGTCTGATTCATATTCAATATGCCTATCAGGATTTTTTTGAACATCTTCATCTACTTTCACATTTTCACTTTCAACTATCTTGTTCAGTCTCTTGTTGTAACACCAGTACGCTTTGCTTCTTGTAGAGTAACCCAAAAATATACCTTCATTAGCTATGCTGTCAAACTTTCCAAGATTGTCCTTATCTCTTCGGATGTAGCATTTGCTTCCAAATATTTTGTAGTAATTTAGTATGGGAGCCTTTCCATGCCATAGATCATATGATGTCTTTCCATATTTCCTCCATAATAGTATTCTATTAAGAGTGTATACTGTTGTGTGTATTGCTTCTCTCTAGTAGACCTATGGTAAACCTTCTTCCATGATCATTGTTTTAGTTGCTTCTTGAATTGTTTGGTTCATTCTTTCCACTACACCATTTTGTTATGGTGTTCTAGGGGATGATAGTTGTCTTTTAATGCCATGCTGCTCATAGAACTTGTTGAATTCATCAGAAGTGAACTCACCTCCTCTATTAGATCTTAAACACTTTATTCTCCTATCAACTTCATTCTCAAATCTTGCCTTGAAAATACTAAACTTTTCTAGAGCCTCTGATTTTTCTCTTAAAAATGTGACCCAAGTTAGTCTAGAATATTCATCTACTAATAGCATGAAATATTTCTCACCTTCCAGGCTTCTTGTTCTAGTTGGACCACATAGGTTAGTGTGTACAAGGTCCAACAATCTGGTAGATGATGCTTCTTTTCCTTGAAATGTACCTTTGGTATATTTTCCTTCTTGACATCCTTTACAGATAATGCTTTTTGGTTTGGTCAATCTAGGAAAATCTCTATCTACCCTTGTTGAACTTATTCTTACCAAGTTGTCAAAGTTAATATGACACATCCTCCGGTGCCAGAGCCAATTGCCATTTCTCTAGGAATATAGGAATCTCTTTGTAGCTCCTTCCAGTTGATACATATTTCCACTTGTTATTTTTCCTGCTGCAATAATAGTTCTGGAACTCTTCCAGATCTCACAACCATCATCTTGAAATACAACATTATAGCCATTCTTGCACATTTTTCCAACACTAAAAATATTGTGATATAAACCCTTCACATAGTAAACATTGTTAGTGTTATGTTTTCCATCAAAGGTAATAGAGCCAATTCCAACAATTTGTGTTATTTTATCATCTCCAAATCTAACATAACCTCCATCATATTTCTCAAGCTTTACAAACTTAATTTTATCACCGATCATATGATTCAAACATCCACTATCAATCAACCATTTATTTCTATTTCTTTTGAAAAATAATGTAGCTTTAGTATTATCATTAGATTCTGGACAAATATTAGAGTTATCAAATCTAGGTTCATCCTTTTCAACCAAAAACAAACAATCCTCATGATTTGATTCATCATCTAAAATACTGGCATTCTCATTAACATAATAGGCCTTCTTATTGATCTTTTTAAATCTTTTCCTTGTTATTTTCTCTGGACACTTATTTTCTAAATGACCAATCTTTCCACATCTTACGCATTTAAGAGGTAGAATACCTTTGTACTTGTTGGTACCTTTATTTAGTATTCTTTTGAAGTTTTCTTCCAACTCATCTGAGCTTTCACTATCTGAATCATCTTCTATTTTTTTTGGCTTTGAAGGTTATTTCAGATTTCTCCTTTTCTTTTCCAAAATTTCTCATCTCAAATGCGGTCAAGGTGACAAATAATTGTTCTCTAGTGAATTTATTTGGATCATAAACTTCCTGAATAGCTAAGATCTTGTCACTGTAGCTCTCTGGTAGGGTCATCTAAATATTCTCCATAACATCTTCATCTGTCAGAGTGAATCCTTGATTTTTGACTTCATTTACTACGTTGTCAACTCTCTGAAAGTAGCTTTCTATATCATCACCTTCTTCCATCTTCAAGTTTTCATATCTACACTTAGCTGTCAACTTCCTTGATAATTTGACTCTATCATTTCCTTCATAGATTTCTTTCAACTTTTTCCAAACATCATAAGCAATTTCCAATGAAATAACTTTTTTTAACTCAGACTTAGATAAAGCATTGTAGATTGTATACCTTTCCTTCTCATTCTCTTCATAGGCTAAAATCTCATTTGCACTAGAAGGACCACTTGTTGATTCAACATATTTTGTCTCATTAGCTTTCCAAGTTTTGTATCCTAGAGAGATCATATAACCTCTCATCTGCACTTTTCATAAACTATAGTCAGATCCATCAAACACCATAGTTTAGTTTGTGCGCCATTGGATCTACCTCAAGCAATTAAGCTCTCCTTTGAGGAACCAAAGATCTGGTACCAATTATAGAACAATCCAGATAACTAAGAGGGGGTATGAATCAGTTATCATAAAACAATTTTCTTATCCTTGATTAATTCAGAACAAACTCAAATCAATCAGATAGCAATTAAACAAATATGAACATGAAAGAACTTAACAACACCATTCACAAGGAACGCCAAAATTTATGTGGAAACCTAAGATGGGAAAAACCATGGAGAATGTTGATTCTCAATTATGAAACACTGGTTCAGGTGACACCAATTAAGGTGATTTTTACAAGGACTCACTGCTAAGTTTCTCACTACAAGGTGGCTCACTACTGGTTGGGCTCACTACCCAACTATTATAGCCAAAGATACAAAAAGGCTCACTACCTACATAAAATGGCTCATTTCCAAAAGAATGATGAAAAGGGAATCCACCGTAGAGATAACTATTACCAACAATCACATAATGTCTAGATTTTAGATTCACATTCACCACACTTTCTTTCATCGAATGGGATCAACTTCTACTTATACTAATCAATACCTTCATAATCTTCTCAAGTCAACCAAACACAATTCCATTTCATGCTTCCATAAACTCCTAAGTCAACTGAGTACAATTTGAATTAGGTCACCACAAAAAAATTCCCACAGTGGAAGGGAATGAAACATGGACCACACATAACCTCCTCAGTCAAATCAACATGCTACATATTAAACATGATATCTAAAAACAAGGAATAGGATTATAATGCAAATAATGTTTCAGAACACACTAACCACTTTCCAGATAGGTCCGGACCCAAAGGAGTGTATCTCATTGTTTTGCAAGATGTATGGGACCAGGACAAGCACGACTAAAGATAGATCATCACAACACAACATCTAGAGTACACCAATCTAGATCACCAAAGAAATAAAGTCGAACCTTGATCAATCAACCAAGATATGTTGACATCAATGACAACCATTAATGCCAACAATCAATAGCATCACATTCCAACACATTATTTCTTTGAAATAGGTTGGTATCTTGGCTAAGAAAGAAATAGGATTCAGTTTCATTATCTACTACAGAATTAGAATACATTGTTGCAACATCATGCTACACACAGGTGTTATGGATAGAGAAAAATTTGAAGGATATTAGAGTGGTATATGATGAACCTATTTCTATCTTATGTGATAACACAAGTACTATTAATATTTCAAAGAATTTGGCAATTCATTCAAGGACAAATCATATTTCAATCTGGTATCACTTTTTGAGAGAGAAGGTTGTAGAGAATGAGGTGAAGTTGGAGTATGTGCCTACTAAGGATCAAGTTACATATATCTTCATGAAGGATCTTCCTAAGGATAATTTTAAGTATTTATGGGAAAAGTTGGGGGTTTTTGCCCCTCCTTTTTTTAACTAGATGCATAAGGATATACATCAGTCCAGTGGATCTCAAGAATCATTCCTTGTTCTAGACTAATGTTTGTGGCTACCTCTCAGGTGGAGTATGCAGTAGTATTGTTGGTTTTTGTATTCAAGGGGAGTAAGTGTTTTCATTGTATGTGTAGTGGTTGCTAGTTGTTGGGAAGGTGTGTAGTAAAATGAAAGATAGTTGCAGAGCAGTCGTTGTCCCTTATAGGTGTTTCCTTTGAAGGAGAGAATGCATGATTGATGTCAAAAGGAGAGAAATACAAGTGTTTCCCTTTGCCATTGATGTTAAAGGGGGGGAGAGAGTTAACTAAAATACCTTATGAAGTAAGGGGGAGTAGTGTGTACTGAGGTGCAGTATATGAGTTTATAATTAGAGTTATTTTTTTGTTGATGATTTTTCCACGTGCTTCCATCAATGACAAAGGGGGAGATTGTTGGAAGAATGAGTAGCTTTGTATTGTCATTAATGTCAAAATTTCTAGGTTGTTGCATTGATGTCAACATGTCTATGAAGAGATTGTTGGAAGTTTGTGTTGATGCTTTCGATTGGTTGCATTATGTTGTCATTAGTAGAATCACTAATGTCAACCCCTAGTGTTAATTTGATGAGCTTGTATTGGTGATGTTCAAAATCTTGTGTGTTTGATATGTTGTGAAGGTGTCCCAAGTGATGAATTTGTGTTTGTGGTGCTTGGTTTCCAAGTGCTTTTGAGAAAATTTGAATAAAAGAGGAAACAATATGGTGAAGTGTGTTTAGTATACCAAAGTAATGTTCAATATTTTTCTCTGCATTTCTTCATGGTTGAAGATATGCCCATGCAGTTTGGATATGTTAATCAGAGGATTTCATAGGTGTTATATCCATAATTTTAGGTTTTGGATTTTCATGCAGAGAAGGTTGTGTCACCAGTGTGTGAACTCTATTAGTTGTGTTATTTGGGAGAAATGGTTTTGCTTTGCATTTCTCCATAGTGTGGTTTTTGGTCTTACAAATCTGAGGTTGTGCTTATATTTCTCATATCTATCTTTAGTCTAAGTTGTTTTAGTTTTGGTGATCCGCAAGATTGGATTCAGGTGTTGCAGTCTATGGAAGGTTAACTAGTTGTGTAGAATGAATATGTTCTTCTATTGTATTATGTTGCAAATAAATTGCTGGATTTTAGGGTGTTAATGGAATATTCCAAATTGTGTCAAAGTGTTGTGAGTGGTCTATGAGTCATCTTTGGATCAAAGAAGCATTTACTTAATTGTTTAATGGTGTTAACATAGGTTCAACTGACCTTGGGTGTTTACACTATTGTAGATATGCTTTGATGTTTGTGGAAGCATGGTGTGGCATATACAAGTGAATTTGGATCTAAGTTAAAGTGTGTTTTGGTTTGCCTTCATTCATTTCCATTACAGGAATTTTTGGTGTCGACTTAATTTGAATTTGTATGTTTGAGGTGTATATTGTGAATTATTTTCAAGGATGAGGATGATATAAATAAGTGTTGAGTTGATGGATAATCATGTAGAGAAGTATGTGATACGAAGTACAAATATGTGAAGTGTGAAAATGCGAAATCCAATTGTGAGCTTTAATGCATAAGACTAATTGAAGCAGTGAGTAGAAGTTGTCTACATTCTATAGAGAGAGTGAAAATGTGGATGAAGCAATGGTGGATATTTTTGTTTCTCTAAGGTGGATTTCTCATTGTAACATTCTTCTTACTTCTTCTTTCTAATATGGAAGTGATCCCTTCTTTTCTTTTGGGCAGTGATCCTATTGTATTCGGTGTTGCAATTACTTTATATTGTTAGCTAATCCTCACCATGTTTTATCCCTTCTTGGATTTTCCACATAAATCTTATGTTCTCATGTATTTGGATGTGTTTTCATTAATGTTTCTCATGTTTACATTTTTCTAATGCATGATAAGGTTTAATGATTGTTAAGGGTTTCAGGACTAATGCAGATCTAAATGCTAATGAGGATTTTGATGTTTTAATGTATAACTGATTCACCCCCCCCCCCTCTTAGTTGTCTTGTGCATTCAACAATTCCAAAATGAATATGAAATAATTTGGAACCAATAGGTACTACCTTGCAATCCATAATAGACATACTTGCTCCTGATATACCAAGATTGCTCCTAGCAGCCCCATAAAAATTTAATTTGAAATACCCTAACAAAGGTGGCATCCAAGATATCTTACTTCTGTCTATTTTTTGTTTTACATCCTAGTGTAAAATTCCTTTTAAAGGAAGAATAGGATATTTCCACTGCTTAATTAATTTTACATCCCACTCTATAAATATAGAGCCTACATTTTTGATTTTTTATACGTAGGCATTTGTTACTTCAAATATAAATTTGTCGATCTTTACCAATAACGACTCTATGTTTGTTGTTTCTTTCCTAAAAATGCATTTATTTCTCTCCCACCATATGTTTTAGATGGCCACTACTAGCACCACTCTCCAAATACTTGAAAAAATGGAAATATTATATAATATAGGCCAACTTGAAAACAACTCCTAAATGTTACCTAGTAGTGGAGAGAATTAGCTTAATATACCTTTAATGAATGACCAACAAGCTTGAGAAAATGGGCAATGAATAAAAAAATAATTTGCATTTTCAAAACTATCATCACATAATACACATTTAAATGGTTTAGAAATCACAAGCTTTGAAAGTATGTCACTTGCTAAAATCTTATTTTTAAGTGCTAACCACACAAAACACTCTACTTTGGGGAGTACCATTGCATTCCAACAAAAGGAGAATGCCCTTTGGGACTCTATATGATCACCATTATTAATAACTACCTTGTAACCCTGCTTGATTGAGTAGCCTCTTGTTTTTTATGGAGCCCATATTATACTATCTGAAACATCTAACTTAAAGATAACCCTATCTTTTAAGATGTTTTCCAAAATTATTTTTTGGTCATTTAGAATTGGGAAATTTAAGAAATTTTTCCAAGTTACTTTGCTCGTAAGTTCATCAACATTCAAAAAATAGTCCTTCACTTTTGAGCCCCATGTTAATGCTAAAATATCCTCTTCTATTTGAAAGTCTTGAATAGAGACTAAAGGTGGATGCCCATTCCAAGAATCCTTCCAAAATAAGGCTTCTTCTCTATTATGAATCTCCCATGTAATGTATGGATTAATAAATTTTCTTCATGTTATAAGGAAATTCCACATTATTGATCCTGATAAAGGATTTGATATAGTGAACATTCTAGTCAGAGATGCATTGTCTAGATATTTGGCCTACATGATTTTACACCATTTTGATTGTGGTTTTGAATACATATTCCAAACTAATTTGGCACCTAAAGATTGATTTCTCACTGACATATTGTGAATCCTTGATCCCCCTTTAATATTTTCCACACAAATCTTATCCAACGATATTGATGAGATTTTCTTTTTATTATCCATATTACCTTTCCATAGGAAATTTCTTATTAACTTTTCAATTTCAGAAATGAAGTATTTTTGGAGCCTTTATGATTTCCATGTAATTGTTGGGTATAGCTGATAATACTAATTTTATCATTAAGATCATGCCTGAAATTAAAAGTCATCTCCCCTTCCAAGAAGAAATTCTTGACTAGATGCTTTGAATGATTTTGTCCCAATATGATATTTTTTGGCCCCTATAAAAAATGGTATACCTAGATACATGCAAGAAAAAACTTCTAGCTAAAAACCTAGGAGTTTCACTATTGGCCTATTTATAGTTGCTTTTGTGTTAAAAATATAAATCTTATATTTGATTGCATTTAATTTTTGACCTAAGGTAGCTAAATATTTATCTAATATAACTTTGAGATGTTTAGCTTTTGACAAAGATTCTTTTCCAAAAAAAAAAGTATCATTTGCAAATAGTGAGTGTGTAGCCATAATATTGGTGGAAGGAAGGGTGATACCTTGTCATATACCTTGTAAATGATAATTTTGGAAAAATATTCTCAAAGCCTCTATATGAAATGAATAGAAAAGGAGATAAAGAATCCCCTTTTCGAACTCCTTGAGTTGAACCCAAAAAACCCACTAGAGAGCCATTAACGATTACAATAAATTTTGCTTTTGACAATCATGATAGAATCCATTTGTACCATTTTTTATCAAACCCAAATTTCTTTAAGACTTGAATCAAAAAGGACGAGTCTACCCTATCATAGGCCTTCATAATATCCAATTTAATAATAAATGATGATAGATTATTGGAGTTAATTAATAGAAAGTAAGACCTCATGTGCCACCAGGGCACCTTCTGCAGTTTCTCTCCCTGGAATAAAACCACCTTGCTCCTCTGATATTATCGTAGGAATAAAAGAATGCAGCCTAAGATATATTTCCTTTGTGAATATCTTATACACAATATTACAAAGGTATATGGGCCTAAAATCAAAGAAAAACTTGGGGGCCTTTACCTTTCAGATTATAGATAAATGCATTACATTAAATTATTTTAAAATGGTTCCTGATTTCCTTGATTCTTCAATTTCATTAAGAAGATAAATACCTATAAAATCCTAACTCTTTTGAAATAAAATTGTTGTAAACCTATCTAGACCTAGTGCCTTATCTAATGGCAAGGATAAAATAATTGATTTCACTTCTTGTAAAGTGAATGGTTTTAATAACTGTGTTGGATCCTTGCAACATGAACATGAAGTGTAGATGGTTTGTGGTAATTGTTCATGTGTTGTCATTGATGTCAACATGATAAAAACTATATTGGAAGTTTACTTGGTTTACCAGAAGTTGTTCTCTACTAGTAATGTTCTATTGTGATGAATCAATGTGTTGGTATTTGAGTCCAGAATTCACTACAATAATTGATATGAATCTAATCTCTGATCCATTTTATCATGTCTCATTCAGATATCTATATCTTGGATCTTGAGAAGCTTTGGGTTGTGAGCATAAAGTTATCTTTGACAGAGTTCAAATTTGTATTTTACTATTGTTCCTTGCTCTGCGTATCAGTGTGGGAGACTCCACATTTTCTTAAGATGAACATTCTTATGCTATGGTTTTGTTGATAGTCTCTATGTTGGTAATATGATGAGAAATTGATGTGGTCTTAGATCCAGAAGGTGTTTTCTTCGAGGATTGTTTGTTGGTTTTGAAATTCTGTGAATTATGTCTAGTCTTAGCCGACCTAATGTATGCAATTCACTATGAATCTATTTATTCTTTATGGATGTTAGCCAACTTGGTATAATGATCTACATGGATAAAAAAATTTAAATCATATAGGGACGACAATAATATTTTGATTACTTTGTTTTTCATCTAATTAGGTCGACCTAATTGATGAATAAGATATAATTGTATATATATGAGATAACAAGAGGTGAGAGGTGTGGTGAAGGGAAGTGGAAGAAAAGTGTGGAAAGGATTAGGGTGTATGTGAAGATCCGAGCCTAAATACTTCATCAGTTGGGATCAGAGAAGATTTGTTGAGCAACTATTGTGTGAGGTAGTACTTCATATTCCGAGCTTCAATGGAACTAAACCCTGCACACTGAGGTTGTATTCTCTCAGTTCAAACTCTTGGCAGTGAGCCACCATCTTTGTATCTTGGTGGTTAGTCATCTTTTGTATTCAGGTAGTGATCCTTTCAAGGACAGTGAGTCCTAGCAATGAGCCTTGTAATATGTTGTATCTGAATATAATATATCATGAGTTAACCCTCACCGTGGTTTTTCCCCTTTTAGGTTTTCCATATAAAAATATTGGTTTTCATGTGTGTGGTTGCATTGATTTGTTTCTATGTTGTCTCTTACTAATTCATTCATAATTGTGATAATGGTTAGATGGATTTTAGTAGAATGGTTTTATGGAATATTGATTCACCTCCCCTCTCAATATTTTGGATGTTCAACAATTGGTATAAGATGGAAGTAGTTGAATCAATTTTGGTTTTGATATTTGAGTTAGATTATGAAGTGTTAGAGGATAAATTTGATTATTATGCAAAAATTATTTTGGAAAGCCCATAGAATCCCAATGTAGAAGGTACCTCTAGTAGTGCAACTAGAACAAGGAAGAAAAATAAGAGTGTTGTCAAACAAGAAGTTGTAGAAGGAAGTGAGTTAGAGAGAGCTCAACATGAGCATGAAATAATAAATTTTAGGGAGCTTTGGAAGAATTGAAAAATGTTATTCCCGATGCTAATTTTGATTCATCTATTTCTGTTGTGGAGAATCTCAGAAACATGGTTAATTGTTTGAAGGTCTACATCTCCAAGCTAGAAGTGCATGCTAGAATTGGTTCTGTTGAAGAAAATATGGAAGATATCAAGGAGAAATATGCAAATGCACATAATCGAGTGATGAAGGAATTGGAGAATGTACAAGGTTGTGAGAAAGAGGCACATGAACTGATTTCTTTTTGTCTAGATTGGTCTAAAAATACACTCAACATAAGAGATGAGTTAAAGAATAGTGAAACCCATATGAACGCTCAATTAGATACATATAGATTGGCAGAAGATAGAGACAATCAGAGGTGGTCCTACATTGTGCAAGTTTAGGATAAATTATTTTCCTTGTAGGACCAAAGAATAGAAGTTATTAAGAAGTTCATGGCACTTAGAGACATGGTTAAACTCAAGCACATTTCTATCTCTAGCGCTCTTGATAGTATTAGTGATTTATCAAAGATTAATCTTAGTCCCAATACTTTAGCAGATGGTATAGAGTCTTTAACTAAGCTTGAATTATTCCACAAGACTCTTGTAAGTACAAAAATCTCATGGGAAGAAGGCAAAGCATCATGGAAGGTCATTGTGAATAATCTCAAGGGTTCTTCTTCTTCAGGTTGATTCAATTTTGTGTTCATATCTTTTTGGTTACATTTTTATGAATATATACATATATTTCAGACCCCATCATTTTACATTGATGTCAAAGGGGGAGAGATAGAGATTGGCGAAGGAAAAAAAAATGTGAAGAACAATTTTGATAGGGGGAGTATTCGATTGAAGTATATATTGAAAAATGTTTTTGTCATGCATGTTGCCATCAATGCCAAAGGGGGAGATTATTGCATCCTTGCAACATGAGCATGAAGTGTAGATGGTTTGTGTTAGTTTTTACTATTTTGTCATTGATGTCAACATGGTAACAACTATATTGGAAGTTTACTTGGCTTATTGGAAGTTCTAATCTGCCGAAAATGTTCTTTTGTGATAAATCAGTGTGTTGGTATTTGAGTCTGGAATTCACTGCAAGAACTGATATGACTCTAATCTCTTAACATTGTTATAATGTCTCATTCAAAAATCTATATCTTAGACCTTGAGAGGTTTTGGGTTGTGAGAATAAAGTTCTCTGATAGAGTTCAACTCTGTATTTTACTGTTGTTCCTTGCTTTGTGTATCAGTGTGGGAGACTCTGTATTTTCTTAAGGAGAACATTCTTATGCCACAATTTTGTTGGCAGTATTTATGTTGGTAATATGATGAGAAATTGACGTGGTCTCAGATCCAGATGGTGTTTTCTTTGAGGATTATTTGTTGGTTTGGATATTTTATGAATTATGTCTAGTCTTGGCTGACCTAATATATACAATTCACTATGAAGACTAGTTATGCTTTATGGATGTTAGCCAACTTGGTATAATGCTCTATATGGATAAAATGTTTTAAATCATATATGGGCCGATAAGAATATTTTGATTACTTTTTCTCATCTAATTAGGTCGACCTAATTGATGAATAAGATACACTTGTATATATATGAGTTAAGAAGAGGTGAGAAGTGTGGTGAAGGGAAGTGGAAGAAAAGTGCAGATATGATTAGGGTTTATGTGAAGATCTGAGCCTAAATTATTTATTAGTTGGGATTAGAGAATATTTTTTGAGTGAATGTTGTGTGAGGTAGTACATCATATTCTGAGCTTGAATGGAATTGAACCTTGCACACTGAAGGTGTATTCTCTCAGTTAAAACTCTTAGCAATGAGCCACTATCTTTATATCTTGGTGGTTATCCATATTTTTTATTCAGGCAATGAGCCTTTCAAGGACAATGAGTCCTAGCAAGGAGCCTTGTAATATTTTGTATCCAGATATAATATATTGTGAGGTAACCCTCATCGTGGCTTTTCCCTTTTTGGGTTTTCCACATAAAATCTTGGTGTTCATGTGTGTGGTTGCATTGATTTGTTTCTATGTTCTCTCTTGTTGATTCAATCAGAATTATGATAATGGCTAGATGGATTTTAATACAATGGTTTTATGGAATACTAATTCACCCCCCCTCTCAGTATTATAGATGTTCAACAATTGGTATCAAAACTTGGTTCCTTAGAAGAATCCTAACAGCTTGAGGAAGGTCCCAAAATTTGAGTATAAGAAACTTTTTCCTCTGGAACTGATCTCTACTGGATATTTAGAAGAAATGGAAGATCCGAAGGATAAGTTGATGAAAGAAAATGTGTATATTAAAAAATTGCAAATTAAATGTGTTGAAGCATATGATCTATTGGCTAAGGCAGATGAAATCATCTTTGGCTTGCTACAACAATTAGATGAAAAGAAAAGAACTGAAGCATGACAAGAAATTGATATTCAAAGGAAGATGGATGAATGTGCAAAGCTTGAGGAAGAAGAAAAAATATTGAGATATGATCTCAAAAATGCAAGATGTTTTGAAGAAAAATTTAAGGTAAGCTCTGCAATAATTGATGAGTTAATTACTTCTCAAAGACTAGAAATGGATAAGAGTGGTTTAGGGTTTGAATAAGGTCAGAATTCTAAAGTGAAGCAATCTTATATCAAGAAGACTCAAGACAAAGATGGACGAATCAAGAATCTAAAAGGAAATCTCAGAAGAACTCTTGTCAAACAATCTGATGCTAAAATGTATTTATCTTTCAATGGTATTTTCCATTCCTACAAGAAATTTGGTCATAAGGCAAAGGACTATAAAATTAAAATGAATGATACTCTATCATTCTCTGAAAAATGTTTTAAGTGAAAGAAGGTTGTACATAAAGCTAATCAGTGTGAAAATAAGTTGACTAAGATAAATAATGGAAGGAAGAATTTTGTTTGTTGTAAGTGCAGTAAACCAGAACATTCAGTTAATATCTATAGAGGAAGGAAAAATATTTATCCGGTTAAGAAGCATGAAAAAATATTTGATCTGGAAGAAGTAAGGAAAGAGATGGAAAGGATCTAGAGAAAGGAAGAATAATTCAAGCAAGCTGAATCAGAATCATCAACCTTATCTATGCCGACCTCTGGTGCAGAGACACTCATCAATTTTTGAATCTAGCAATGGCTAAGGGGGAGCGATTATCAAGAAATCTAATAAACCCCCTCATAGATACTTATGTCACATCATGTTAGAAGTATATTTAATGTGGTAACGAATTTAAGGAATTTATTAGTTGCATGTGTGAAGAATGAAGTTTGCAAAATTTGAAAGAATGGAGGCGCACATAATTCTTGAGGTAATCTACTTACAATTTGAAGTATTTAATGTGAAATCATTTAGAATGAAAGAAATAAATTCAAATGATTCAAGAGGCATATGTATTTTCAGAGAAGCATGCAAAGGAAGTTTAGAGAGAAATTCAAAGTTTTAGGGTTTGAAGGAGAAATCAAGTGGATTCGAAGTGAGCTCCAAAAGCAAGATATCTATACATTCCTTGTTGGCATTTACATAGGTATTCCTATTTAAAAAATCTTTCAATTTTATTGCTATGGATAATTCAAAGGTTTTGAATAGTGTGGATATAGTGCAAGTTAATTTGAGAAGATATTTGAAGAATGTTTTAGAAGAGTCAGTTGGTGCATTCTCTTGCATCCCTCCTAGAGTGTTTCCCATAGAAGATATCTATGCATTTGTTTACAGTAAGTGTTGTTGAAAGGTATTTCAGATGTAACTGATTTGTGTTCCTTTGGACCAGTTCCCAAACATAAGTTTATAAATGAGAAAGAGATAATGGAGGTGACCGCTACAAATTTTGAAGGAAAATATATTGATTTTCAATCAATTATGGATTCAGTTATCAGATATGCTACTGTGGTCATTGGTCACAAATTTTGCATGTCTAACAATTATCTCACGGTTTCTACTACTACTTTTGATATGGTTAAAAGAGGTATGGATTATGACCTATGTGAATTAATTCAAATACATCTTTTGAAGAATTTAAAGGAAATGATGAAGAGTAAGAAGAATACATTTCGATATGGAAATTTGGTTGTTTTCTTACTTTTCTACTTTTTGAGAGAATTATCGATGATAGGAAGAATATAATGGTCAAATACAGAGCCTATTGCACATGAATTCATGAACTTCATGATAAGCCTTGGTAATTTGGATGCTCAAGAGACTACTCTTGCTACATTCTTTGGAACATTTCAAATGAGGATGAGTAGAAGATCAAGAATTCTAGTAAGTGTTGTTGAAAAGTATTTTGGAAATATCATTTTTCTAGTGTCTAGAGACTTTTTTCACATGGAAGCAATTGAATCAAGGTTGGTTTGGATATCTGAGTTAGATTATGAAGTGTCAGAGGCTAAAGTTGATTATTATGCAAAAATTCTTTTGGGAAGCCAGCAAAATCCCAATATAGAAGGTACCTCCGACAGTGCAACCAGAACAAGGAAGAAAAGGAAGAGTATTGTCATACAAGAAGTTGCAGAGGGAAGTGAGTTAGAGAGAGCTCAACATGAGAATGAAAGAAGAAAAATTCAAGGAGCTTTGGAAGAATTGTAGAAGGTTATTCCTAGTGCTAATTTTGATTCATCTATTTTTGTTGTGGAGAATCTAAAAAACATGGTTATTTCTTTGAAGGTCTACATCTCTAGACTAGAAGTGCATGTTGGAATTGGGCCTGTTGAAGAAAATATAGAAGATATCAAGGAGAAATTTTGAAATGCACATAGTCGAGTGATAACGAATTGGAGAATGTACAAGGTTGTGAGAAAGAGGCACAGGAACCAATTTCTTTTTGCCTAGATTGGTTTGGTAGTACATTGAACATTTAAGAGATGAGATAAAGAACAATGAAACTCAGATGAGCACTCAATCAAATGCATACAGATTAGTAGAAGATAGAGACAATTAGAGGTGGTCCTACATTGTGTAGCTTTAGGAAAAAAAAAATCCCCATAGGACCAAAGAACAAAAGTTATTAAGAAGTTCGCGACACTCAGATACATGGTTAAACTCAAGCACATTTCTATCTTTAGCGCTCTTGACAGTATTGGTGATTTATAATACATTAATCTTAGTCCCAATACTTTAATAGATGGTATAGAGTCTTTAACTCAACTTGAATTATTCCATAAGACTCTTGTAAGTACAAAAATTTCATGGGAAGAAGGCAAAGCATCATAGAAGGTCATTCTTAAGAATCTCAAGGGTTCTTCTTCTTCATATTGATTCAATTTTTTGTTCATAAATTTTTAATTATATTTTGATTCATACATACATGTATTTCAAACCCCATCCTTTTCCATTGATGTCAAAGGGGGAGAGATAGAGATTGGTGAAGGAAAAATATTTTTGTGAACAATTTTAATAGGGGGAGTATTCAGTTGTAGTGTATTGAAAAATGTTTTTGTCGTGAATGTTTCTATCAATGCCAAATGGGGAGATTGTTGGATCCTTACAACATGAGCATGAAGTGTAGATGGTTTTTGTTAATTGTTTATGTGTTGTCATTGATTTCAACATGGTAACAACTATATTAGAAGTTTACTTGGTTTATCGAAAGTTGTTATCTACTAGTAATGTTATTTTGTGATGAATCAGTGCATTAGTATTTGAGTTCAAAATTTATTGCAAGAACTAATATGAATCTAATATCTTAACCATGTTATCATATCTCATTCAAATAGCTATATCCTGGATCTTGAGAATTTTTGGATTGTGAGCAGAAAGTTATCTTTGACAGAGTTCAACTCTGTATTTTAATGGTGTTCCTTGCTCTATGTATCGGTGTGGGAGACTCTGCATTTTCTTAAGGAGAACATTATTATGTTGTGGTTTTGTTGATAGTCTCTATGTTGGTAATATGATGATAAATTGACGTGGTCTCAGATCTAGAAGGTGTTTTCTTTGAGGATAATTTGTTGGTTTGGAGATTTTGTGAAATATGTCTAGTCCTGGCTGACATAACCTATGCAATTCACTATGAAGACTAGTTATGCTTTATGGATGTTAGCTGACTAGGTATAATGCTCTACATGGATAAAAAAATTTAAATCATATATGGGGCTGACAAGAATATTTTGAATACTTTGTTTTTCATCTAATTAGGCCAACCTAATTGATGAATAATAAATACTTGTATATATATGAGATAAGAAGAGGTGAGAAGTGTGGTGAAGGGAAGTGGAAGAAAAGTGCAAAAAGGATTAGGGTGTATGTGAAGATCTGAACCTAAATTATTTATTAGTTGGGATCATAGCAGATTTGTTGAGCGACTGCTATGTGAGGTATTGCTTCATATTCTAAGCTTCAATGGAACTGAACCCTACACAATGAAGGTGTATTCTCTTAGTTCAAACTCTTGGTGGTTAGCCATCTTTTGTATTCAAGAAATGAGCCTTTCAAGGATAGTGAGTCCTAGAAGTGAGCCTTGTAATATTTTGTATTCGAAGATAATCATCACCGTGGTTTTTCCCTTTTTGGGTTTTCCACATAAAAATATTGGTGTTCATGTGTGTGGTTTCATTGATTTGTTTCTATGTTCTCTCTTACTGATTCAGTCAGAATTGTGATAATGGTTAGATGGATTTTAATAGAATGGTTTTATGGAATACTGATTCACCCCCCTCTCAGTATTATGGATGTTCAACAAATTGATCATTATCCCCCTGAAGAATCAATTTAATATACTCTATACTACAAACTTGTAGGTTTAAAGACATAATTATAGTTTATTTTATCAAAGGAAATTGAAAAAGTAGTCAAATCTACTATTAATTAAATTTGGTATTAAAAGGTGATCTCAGTGTATGTTAACATAATAATATTTATTGATATTATTCTAGAACTTAATTCAGGTGAAGAAATGTGATAATATAAACTCATTACTTGAAATATTTTAGGGGAATATTTAATACTTTTAAGAAACGATAGATCACATTTATAACTTCTTTCTCATCACATTCTATACATGGTAGGATTGTATAGTTTTTTTATGCATATTAAATTTTTAATTGAATAGTTATGATTATAAACATATATTTCATTATACTAATATGTGGTTAGTTGGTCCATTTATTATTGTTATAAGAATAAAATTAGTTAAGAGTAAATTAATAATTGAGATTATTGACTTTAAAATTATAAATAGGATTATGTATTTTCTCAAGTATGCTCTCACCTTGCCCTTGTGGATCTTGGTGATAAAAAAACAAGAACTAATCTTGTGATCTAAACTACTTTCAGAAGGTTTTATACTTAATATTTTTTACAAGATTAATTACTATTTACTTTCAAATGTGAAAGGTATTGGTTTAATTTCTTTTCAAAAAAATGAATATTAAAATTAGTATTTATTTTCAAACAATTAGCATTAGTGAATTTATATTTGCAAAGTAAATTTCAAGTGTTTAGAATAGTCTAACTTTGTTTTCAAAAGAAATTAATATTAATTAAATTTATATTTGCAAAGTAATATTTTAAATAATTAGAAATGTATTTATTTTCAAACAAATTAATATTTGCAAAAGTAATTTTCAAATGTTTAGAATAACTTAAGTACATTTACTTACAAAAGGAATTAGTAATAGTTAAACTTACAATTGCAAAATTAATTTTAAAATATTTAGAATAGTTTAAGTTTATTTTAAAAAGAAATAAGTATTTATTTAAGTTATATTTGTAAAAAGTAATTTTGAAGCATTTAAAAATTATAATTTAATTTTCAAAAACAAATAGTATTAGTTAACTTTATATTTGTAAAAGTGCTTAGTATAGCTAAAAAAGGCAATAAGTATACAAAGGTAATATTTAATTAATTAGTTTAGTTTATTTTCAAAGAAATTAGTATTAGTTAAATTTATTTTTCATTTTAAACACTTAGTATTATATTATATTACAAAATAATTAGTATATGTTTCATTTATGTAATTAGTATTAGTTTAACTTACTTCCAAAAGTAATTGGTTTTTAAAGGCAATCAGATGGAAGCCCCCATGCCCTGATTTTTTCAAACTCAACTTTGATGGGGCTTCGAAAGGGAACCTGGGCATATCAGGGGTAGGAATCTATATCTGAGACTCTTTGGGATCTTTGGGAGCAGTTATGGTAGGATTGGAAGTTGCCCTCAAATTGGGTACTGCACAAATTCACATCGAGGGGGACTCCTTAATCATAATTAATGATTGCAAGGAGAGAAAGGTGCACAGTTGATGTTTGAAATATATTTTATAAAAAATATAGTTTTTGCTGGATAAATTTCAAGCTTTTATCATCTCACATAGTTATAGAGAGGGGAATGTCATGGAAAATAAACTGGAAAATATGGGTTATGATGGAAAATAAATTGTTATGTATAATGACATAAAATTGCAAACATACCCAAAAGTTTTTGCATTAGTGGCTAAGGAAGCCACAACTTTGGCCACATGTGAAAGGAAGTTATAATTCATTCATAAATGCATAATCACTTTATTTCTACAACAACTAATTAGGTGTAATCGCATTTTCATCAGCTTGACTGAGTAGGATGAAGGTGGCAATAAAAAAATGATGAAGCAAGATGAAAGTGGCAATAATAAAGACTAAACTATTTGGCAGGTGACACTAGTTGTGGAGCTTTATGCTCACCCTTCCAGATAGTCTTCATATGTATTGAAAGTACAAAAGAAAATACAAGCAACCATTTGAAAAGTTCATAAGGAAAGTCTTTGATGAAATTATGGATTAACAAATTTTGGAGCACCAAGTTTCAGAGCAATAGTTTCAAAAACATAGTTCAGATTTGGCTTGAGATATGTCAGTGGTATTGGAATAGTAGGACCTTAACGAAAATCAAAATTGGTCCAGTAAGATACAAGGAGATGATTTTGATATTGAATATGTTAGGGGAAAGTAGAATTTTGTTGTTGATGCCAAAATTTTGAAACAACAATTTTTGGAGCATCAATCCCTAGACCAATAGATTTAGAAATATAGATCAGACTTGGCTCGAGAAAAAAGGCGTAGGGTCTTGTTCTAGACATGATCTTAATAGCACAAGGGAAGGATGGATAGAAGTTCAAAATCTGTTAATGGGAGCAATGCTCTGGAACTTTGTTCCTGCTTTTCGGATGCATCTTTCAATGATGCTTTGGAATTTGGTTCCTGCATTCTAGTTGCATCTTTCAATGATTCTCTAGATCTTTGTTCCTTCATTTCGTCTGCATCTTTCAGCGATGCTCTAGAACTTTTCTCCCCCATTCTGGTTGCATCTTCTAGCGATGCTCCAAAATTTTTTTCTTTTGTCCTGGTTGCATCTTTTAGTGATGCCCAAAAATTTGTTCTTTTGTCCTAGCCGCATCTTCTAGTGGTGCTCCAATATTTTAATCTTTGAATGTAACATTGGTAGACTTTTCCTTATCAGGATTGACATATATGTAAACTCTTTTATATAATATAAATATATATAGGCTCTTATGCCTTCTTATAAAAAAAAAAATAGATAAGTTTATCTATGCAAAAGTAATTAGCATTTATTTAAAAATTAATAATTAATATTAGTTAAATTTACTTTTAGCATTTATTTTCATGCAATTGGTATGATTATTATTTTATTTCTTAGATTGAAAACTCTAAACAAGAATTGAAACTAAAACTAACATTTTTCGGTATCAATGATGCCTCTCACTCACGTTTATAGGTAATGTTGTTGCACTTTGAGCTACTACATCTATAGCCTAATACAACTGCATTAATAGCTTATGTGGCATTTTCCCTTTAAATCACTGAGGAGAAATAAGGGACAAGGGATAGGTAATCTCTCTTGGATCGATAATATAAAAAATATTAATCAAAGGAATACAAATATGCTAGTTCAAACTTCATAAACATCTTTATAAGATTTAATAGAATTTTGTTGATTTGTTCATGTTATTTATTAGATATTTAATCATGAGAATGAAAATTTAGTTTCAATATTTCAAAGGTGACGCTATTTTAGGACTACAAATTAGTTTTGTTTAGGAAACAAGTAGTATTCATGGTGGCTACTTATAATTTATGCTTCTTTTTGTAAGTGTACTATCTAGGGAAAAGGGGCCCTAGAAAGGGCTATGTCCCCACATGACAACTCACAACTTAAAGTAGAAAACAAAACCACATATTGTATTCCTTGATCTTATTTGGAAGCAGGGTATGTAGGTAGTCTAGGAAACTAAGGATGCTCCTAGTACTCAAGCATTCAGGGATGGGGCTTAGGGAATGTCTAATAAAGATCATGTTAATTCAATTTATAATAGGATATTTAATAATTCAAGAGAATTTCTTGATTAAAAGAAGGGATAAAATCTCTATCATAAAGATTAAGATAAAACATCTTCTTTGTATACTCGAAAGGAATCCCTAATGGATTTGCTTAACTCCTTGAAGCTTTAGGTTGAATTCTGATGTGGAAATCAAGATAATTGTTTATTTTATATATATTCCTAAATATGATGACCTTGATGCACTTCCAATAGGGGAGTGTAGTCTTTAGAGAGTGAATCAAGACCCAAATGGTCCCAATGAGTCTAAGTCTCTAGCCAAAGAATATTCCTATCCTTTATGGATAGAAACCTACCCTTTTTGGGTAGATTCCTATCATGGATGGATAGATGAACTCTTGTCCTATATGGCTAGATGCCTAACCTATATGGTTGGATGCCTATCCCAGATGAATGGATGCCTATCTCATATGGAAAGAAGTAACTAAGTATAAAATAGAATAAATACATGATAAATATATTAAACAAGAGAGAAAACATTTCAGTGGTAATTTTTGGGTTGTTTAACTAATAAAAAGTGTGTGGTCTTAACCTTGAGTACATAGGATTTTTTCTAGGTCAAAACCTCATTTTTTAATTTCTACCTTCACAAATAGTTGATTGATCAATTGATAAAAAAACGTGTGCTCTTAAACTTAAGTGCATCTAAGGATGTAATGAGATAAAATGATAAAAAACCTAATCAAATGTGTTAGAGAAGGATTCCTAAATGACACAAATGAGATCAACCCAAGAGAAAGTCAAATACCCTTAAAAAAATCTAAATGCATAAATACCTTGCTTAGGGAAGCAAGTATATCAAAATATGAAGATGAGAAAACTCTGAAAATAAGTCATTAAGTGCTTGAAAGAAGCCAAATCTATCTTCAAAACATAGATTCCATCATGTCCTTCCATTGGCATAAAAATTCAATCATTTTGACAACTTGATTAAATCTGAAATTCTCCTTGAAAACCTATAAATATGAATGTATTTGGTAGAGTCTTGTTGTACTTGTAATTGAATCTCTCTTAATTTAAAATAATAATTCATGTTTATATAGTGGAAAATAGAATAAATGAAAGTGTAGGCCAAATCATTTGATTTTAATTTTTTAGATTAATTTACTACCAAGGACCAATTTAAAAATTACATCTCAAAAATTAGAGAACGACAAAAATGGAAAAATAAATTTGTTGGGAAAAATAGTTGGACTAGGGTGTTGATCACCCTTTTCATGCTCTTTTAACTCAACAAAGTTTAATTTGGGTGTTTAGGGTTTGCTTAAATAAGAAATTCTCCAACATAAGCACACTTTTTAGGGTTAATTTTATCATTTTTTATTGATAAATCATTTCCTTAGGAAGTTTTGACATATTCTCCTAGGTTGATAGGAAAAATAAGGGCCAAAGGATGTCTAAAATGCATTAATGGAGAGGTTACTAAAGCAAGTTCCAAATAGAGAATAAAATTATACGTTTTCCTTGAAGGGAGTACACTTATCAATGCTATAGTGAGGAATATGTGAATGATATGGACACTAACATGTAATTGGATGTGTTCTCAAATAGGTTGGTAATGTGCATTTCAAAGTCATTGATGGTATCATCATTAGAGGTTTCAACCACAAGAAGAAATTTAGCTACATTCCTAAGGATTCACTCAATGTCTAGAGTAACATTACTTAATAACCCATACCCAAGCCTTTGATATTTCTATCTTTTTTTATAATATCCCACAATAAAATTTATGTACGAATCTGCAATTTCTTAATTTCTATTAAACTTGAAATAAAGCAAATTGGGTAGAATGAATTATGCACAAAAATACTCCAAACTAAAATTGAATATTATGAAAATGATGTAGAATGTTTCATTTCATATTTTTACATGGTTTTACATTATTTTTCTGCTAAATACATCAAGTAATAGCAATAAACATCTGCTGAAATTTACATCAATAAATCTTCAGACTAGAAACTCAAATACACACTGAAACTATAAAAAACTTCACACTAACTCTCCAAACTTCACACAAAAGTATTCTACATAAAATGCATGAAAATATAGTCCAAAAATTTAAAAAACCATGGCCTCCAAGTTTCCAATGGTTTACACAACCTAGAAAAGAAAAACAAACCCAAACTATTCAAACTACAACTATCCCGCAACACACAACTTCTGGAAATGAAATACAACTTAGATCTGCACTATGGTAAGCTCTAAGTGGTATTACTCTATGATTAACCTTTGATTCCAATCCTTAGTTCATCTAGAAACCATCAAACATCCCATATTTGAGCCTCCTTCTCCATAGGTTTGACAACCTCTAAAGAGAAAAAAATGCATCAACACCAATAATCTATAATAATTCCAAATTGAATCCCAACTAATATTTAAAATAAAAAATCATTATAAGAAATATTTGGGTGCCCAAGAAACTCCCACACCAAGAATTATACAATCTTGTAACTTGCAATTAGTAACTATTTTTCTAGTTGTCAAAATCCTCCAATGAAATTTCAAAACAATGTGTCAATTCCCTTGTAAGTAATTGAATTTTGAAAAGGCAAGTAATAGAAATCTTGGGAAACTTCAAAAACCTATGCAATCCTTGGCATATATTATTTTTAATTTTTAATTTTTATTTTCCTAAAAAAATTGATTTGAATAAATGAACCATAAACAAAAGATTTCCTGATTAAATTGGTAGGTCCTGATTCACTATTTTTGGATAACCAAACTTACTTAAAATAGTAAGTTCTATTTTTAGAAAGGGGACATGAAAAGTTCTCCCTCCCAAAGATATTTTTTCCTCAAGAAATGGATTTTTGAACAGTCAAGAATCTCTGGTCCTTCCCAAGTTGCATCTTCAATAGAAAAACCTTTCCATTTGATCAAGTGCTTTGTTATGTCTTCATTCCTTAGCTTTTTCTCCCTTGCTTATAGTACCTCTTCAAGAATCAAAATCAAATTTACTTCATCATCTAAAGGTGGAAACTTAGGATAAATCATAATTTTATGTCTCACCACTCTCTTGATACATAAAACATGAAATACATTATGTATTTTATAAATTAGTGGCACATCTAACTCATGAGCTATTTCCCCTTCCTTCCTGATGACTTTGTATGGTCCATTGATCTTTTCCACTCCACTTTTCTTCAAGGATATTTAATTATATGGCTACAACCTTGAAAGAAACAAATCACCAATCTCAAAGACTCTCTCCCTTATCTTCCTATCTACATATAATTTTTGTTGACCTTGTGCATGATGCAATTTGTCTTTGAATGACCTTAAATCTATTGACTTTGTTGGAAAAATTCACTTGCTATAGGGAATCTACTATTTGAAAATAATAAATCAAAAAAAGAGAGCATCATTACCATAGAGAGCCTAAAATAGAGACTTACTATTGAACATGTGATGGAGGGTGTAATAATAATACTCCCCTAAATGCAACCATTTCATCCAAGCACCATGCTGATGATGTACCACTAAAAAAATATCATACTCAAACTGAACTCCTATTCTAGAATCCCAAAAAGCAAACATACTCTAAACCAATATTGAAATTGTTGAGTGGACTAAAATCAATGCCATGGGATATATCCTGCCAAGATAACTCTGAGAGGACCACATCAACAAACTTACTTCCAACCACAATCTTGCGAAAAATACAAGACACCCTACGCAACCATAAATTATAAACCTCAACATCACTACCACAAATATGAAACAATTCAATCATTTTCATAACTCTAAAATATGCTAAGAAGGAAAACCCTTTGCTATCACCGATTGAAACTACAACATCAACACTTAACCTCCAAGTGTTAAATGGAAGGTTCTGAACACACACACATACCCAAACCACTGCAATCATTAAACTATCATTTGGAACCATATGTGCCATCTCCATAAAGTAACTATGGTGACCATTGATCACCAAAGTGGAAGTAATGAATGAATGAACTATGTCTAAAAAAACACTTACAACCAACTACCCAAAAATCTACCAATGCTCAACAACAATCTTCTCATGATAAGATATCTCCATAACTAACAAAAATATGTGAGGGAAGTGGTAACCAAATGGAAATCCTACTGAAAACATAGGAGAGATGAGTATGGAATTAGCAACAAGAACATCCCATAGTGATAAAATTACATGTACCATCTAGCCTCAACCAATAACTGCTTATCTACTAAACTAAAGAAACCATCCAACTCATCTGTAGATCAAAAATCTAAATTCATATATAGGTTGATCAAAAAGTGGGTAGCAGTAATAACACTAGAGGTTGACCCACTAATCCAATCCTAATACAACATCTCAGGGATAGAAACTACACCTGGGTCCCAAATGATGTAATCAAATCCAATCTCATCACTAAAATTGGTTAGGTCTTCAAATGAAGGATTATCATGAGTCAAATCATCTTCCATATCAAACAAAGGATTATAAACAAATTGAACACTATCTTCATCTCCAAAATTAGATCCATCCTCTTATTGATCCAAACTCTTATTATTTGAATGTGCCAAATCATACTCCTCGTGGATACATTCTAGCTCATACATTACATGTTTGACCTCCTTGGACTTTTATTTGCTCTCCTTCTCCCAAAACTGAGAAGCCTCATTGATCTAGTCATTATCTTCAAGTAGTGCCTCTTGGAATATTCCTAAAGCAAACTCCATGGAATTAATCTCACTAGTGAGCTCACAAACATCTTCCCTTAATTGATTTGTTAGGGATGAGGTCTCATCTACAAACTTGTTAGCTATACCTCTATCATGCATAATTTGCAAGTAGGTTATTTTAATTTCTTCCATGGTGTTCTTCATCATTTGCAAATCAGAAAAGGTAACATTCAACTTAATTTGACCTCTTCGTGCATTTTAAATTATGCCTTCTATATGCCTATGTGTACTATCCAGTCTAAATAAAACTTGCACTTCATTTTCAACAAACACGAAGAATTAATTCTTCAACTTTCCTCATGCATGTCAAGTCTTTGCAAATTTAATGTACTATTATTATAATGCATGAAAAATAAGAATCCTCTTCATACCTATCATCTGTAGACACCTAAAATTATTTTTCTAATGTCATCACCTTCCTATGAATTAAGTAATTTTAATTATGTAATTGCCTTTCCATCATTTCACCTCAACCTTTGATTAATTAAATATTATTTAATTACGTCACTAAGGTTCATGTCCCTTAAAATTAAATAAATCTAATTTATTTAACTATCACCACTTTGTCTACTATAATTAAATAATTAATTCTAATTATTTAATTATTCACTTATCTTGCTTTCTCCATAATTAAATAAATAATATTTATTTAAATGATTTTCCAAATGGACTTTCCCTCCCACTTATTTTGAATTAAATTACTATTTAATTCGGAAAATCAGTTCACTTTTTCTTCTATAATTAAATAATACATTTCCATTGTTTAACTAATTGATTTTGTTAAAAAAATAGTTAATTTCCTCTTTGTCCTTCACTTTTAATCTTATCTCATCTCGCCTCATCTAATTTTGGCCATTGATCGAATTAATTTACTTTCAATCTTCACTGTCCATCTTCTATCCGCCCTCTGTAAATAGCACAACTATTTATCATTTTCATCATCTGAGATCATCTAAGAAAATCTTCAATTCATAGGCTGTCGTGTTGTTGAGATAATAGTTAATATTAGATATTTTGCTAGTCACTAGTCATAGGCTTTAGTAGGATCTTCAATAATAAGGGCACTTGGAGCTTCAAAAAAAAATGGAGAAAGAGGATGGAGGTCATTCAATGGAGGCACAAAGATTATGGTGAAATCATTCTTTATTGTTTCCTTCATGCACTTCTTTGTTCTCTATCATTAGATTAGGAATTTCAAGTTTATTTATTATGCTGAATAATCTTAATTCTAAAACGCCTAAGCTACATATGGTGAACCTAACGTGAAGGGGGATGTTTTTGTTGATCTTTGATTGGAATTATTTGTGATTTTATGAAAAAAAAATTACAGGGATAATAACATTATTTATAGGATATGACTCACCTTATTTTACTAGCCCAAGCTATTATTCTTTCTACATTTGTTCGTTAATGAAATGCAATGGCTGTGATTTTGTCTACGATATTTAGATCTTCTTTTTTTGCAAAAGAATGAAATGCACATGGTTTTGATCTTGTCTGCAAAGGAGAGAATGCGGAAAAGGCTTTGATACTACTTGGAAATCCTTTTCATTACAGTAAAAAATTCCAAAGCTTTGATATCTATGCTATTTAGAGACTTTTTCACTGCACCTCTAATCACAATTTTATGTCTCAATTTAGTTTCATTCACCTTTCATTAAGTTTTTGAGTGATTTTCAATACAAGAGAAAAAAAAATGAAATAGCTTTTCCAGTATATTTTTTAGGGTGATAATAAGCTGAAATACACTATTTTCATGGCATTTCCTAATCTTTGATTGACTTCAACCCCCATCGCTTCGAATTCCCTTTGATTGTCATACTTTTTTCATCAAAATTCCTTTAGATTTTACTACCTCATCATTTTTTGCATGTTTTGTACTCGCTCTTTAACCGTACCAGTGTATTGGCTTCCACCTGTGGCTCTGAGTTATTTAGTTTCTGTTTACTACTATAATATGAATTTCAACAATGTTGTTTTGGCATAATTTTAGGTTTTGGTATAGTGCAGCTCGTGACGTATGGCGTTGTGATCTATCTCATGTCATTCATGTAGACTTTTCAAAATCTGTGTGGCCTCCATTTATTTTCTAACAGTGACTCAAATGTCCCATTCTCATGGCATCAGACCACCCTGTGTAGACGACTTAACTCCTCTTGAAACATCTTTGTCAAAGTTTACGCCACAATCAATTCCTCCTTTTAGATTGAGTGGATTTTGTTAACTTCTCTTTAATTTTGATTAATTTAGTTTTAGAGTAATTTTAGTAGACTAATTGCATTTAGATTTAAATCTAGATTAAAAGTAGATTTTAGATTCTCTCTAATTTAGTTTAGATTATATTTTTAATTTATATTTTTTAGTTTAGCTTTTTATTTTAGATAGATTTATTTTTAGATTTTAAATTTAAATTTTTAATCTAGATTTTTAGTTTAATTTGGATTTTTAAATTAATTTAAAATTTTAATTAAATTTAGATTTTTAGTTTAATTTAGATTAGATTAATTAGATTCTAGATTAATGTTTTGATTAAAGGGGAAAAGTAGGTTTTGATGGGGACCTGAAACCCACACAAAGAGACCAAGCTGCAAAAGAGTAAAACATAGACAACTAGCAGCAACCCATAAGCAGATTAAGAACGAAAAGTGTGGAAGCTTAAATCTGCAACAAAAGAAAGGTTTTAACGGGAACCTTGAACCCAAAGTAACCAAGGATTACAAAGGAACTTAAATCCAAGAACCACTTGAGATGGCTAGGCAACCATCAACCTAAATCAACTAGACTACAACACACCACTTACCAACACCAACCAACAGCAAACAACCAGGGACATTTAGGTAACCATCAATCAAAACCAACCAGACATTAGCATAACTCTTGACAACACCATCCAACGAAACCAAACTCCCCACCTCTATAGGAGAGTTGGGAATAAGAGAAAAACATTGATGATTCTCAACACAAACACCGCACTAGTCAACCAACTACACCAGCCTGACCTCCACCTCAATAGGAAGGGGCTCCCCTCTCTATGAGAGGAATAAGTGAAGCCCAAAACTATAGAAAATAGACCTTCCCACCCGATCCACAACCCACCTCTTCACCTTAATAGAAGAGGGCTTCACCTTCGAAGAAGTAGTCTCCACCTCCAAAGAAGACCATAGCTGAAAAAACTGACGGGAAGCAACTACACCCATAGTAGAGAGCACCAAAACCTCCTTTGGAAAAGAAGAAGACTGAAGCAGAGAGGAAAAAATAGAGCACTCCTCCACAAGTAGCACAATCCCAACCAAGATTACAAACATGAGGACCAAAGCAGCCCAAGATAAAACAACCCAATTGAGCCACAACCACAAACAAGGAAACTCAACACTCTGAGCCAACACACCCCCAACTTGAAAATATAACACAAGGACCCAAGCAAGGAGGATCAAAGAAAATAATAAAAAAATTTGGCCACCCAAGAGAACCTTGGTAGCCACCAAGACCAGCAACCACATCAACCACCTAAGAAACATAAACAACAAGAAGCCACAAGAGCTCAAAAAAATAAGGATAAGGTAAAGAGATCCTCCAAGCAGAGATAGTAGAGAGTTGGCAAGACATGGAATAACAACCCCCAACCCTACATGCCAGTCAGGGTCTGAAACATGCCAAAAAATTACTACAAACAACTCCACTAGAGGAAGACCAATAGCCTCACCTCCAAACAAAGACAATACCCACACAGAGGTAGAAAATAGTTCCAAAGAAGAAACCAAGGGCCTAAAAGGAGGAAGAGTAAGGCAAGGAAAACCTCCAAAAAGAGAGAGGAGAGAGCCAACAAGAAATTGAATAACAACCTCTAACCCTACATGTCGATCAAGGTCTGAAACATGCCAAGAAATTTCCACCAACAACTCCTCCAGAGGCAGACCAACAATCACAACCCTAAACAATGAAAGCACCCTCATAGAGGCAAAAGAGCCCCCAAAAAGCTAGAGACAGCTAGGGAATCTAGTAGATAGAGAAAGAGGAGAGGAAGCACAACAAGAAAAAACACTTCCAACCCTACATGCTATTCAATGTCTGAGATAAGGCCACCAATCTCTTCCAACAAGCCCATAGAAAAAACACCGAGCACCAAACCAGGCACCACACAAGTAAAAATAGAAAAATCCATCATGAATCATAACCTCCACCTAGCATAAAGCCTGAATAGAATGGGAGGACACAAGCAAATCCATCGCCAAGACCACAAGGAAACCCAACAAGGAATACACAACCAACAATAGGGAAATGCAAGAGACCCTAGGCAATGAACCCAGACCCATCTCTCCCATCATCCTCATCATCCCCATCGCCCTCCTCATCGGCTTCCTCATCTAATTTCAAATTTTGTGCACAACACACTCTCCCACCCAACGCACCCATCTTTAGATCCTAGATTAATGTTAATTTTATTTTTATTTTATTTTATTTTAGAGCTAATTTAGTTAATTTAGCTTTTTGTGCAAGTTCACATGCCAGAGACTTGAAAAATGAAAACAAAACCACACATTTGTCGAAGACTGAAAATCAAAAAACTAATGATGAAATTTGGTGGAGGACATTTATTGAAGACTTGATTTTTTTCAAAAACCGATTGTCTTTTAGATTAGAAAACATTTCAATTGGTGCTTAAAAAGAACAACTATCTTTTTTCACATAGATTTAACTAGGGGGTTAATATACCACTATTTTTCATGCTTGTAAGATGGTAGGTGTATGCTCTCACCTTGTGCAAACTTGGTAATCAGAAGGTAGACCCATCTATTTCTGTGTTTACTCCTTAGAGGGCCTACCACCTGCTTCAAAAGGTGGGAATGACCCAAGTGGTAATAGGCTAAAGCCAAGCTCTTCTGAACTGCTATATAAATGTGTGGTTGTGATGAAAATTGTGATCAACAGGAAGTGGTACATGATAGCTCTCCCCTAGTATCTTTATGATGCAAAAATCCCTTGTTCTAAGGGTTGGGAGACTTCTCGAGGGAGTTTATCATAGTATCCCCTAAACTGGATGCCCTTACTAGAAAATTTTATGTAGAAAGCCAAAATCCTTCTATTTATTGGCATAGTAGGTCAGACCTCTAAAGCTGTCCCACACTTTTGTAGTCCAAAGTAGAGATAAAAAATTCCTGTTTGGGGAATTCAGAGTTTGGTGTACCTAAGAAGTGAGCATTGTGGAGGGGATCCAGTGTCACCAAAATCCTAAACTATCCTCTCTAAATAGACGTGGCTAGAGAAATCCAAGTGGGAACCCAACAAATATTGTCTCTTTGAGCCTTAGGATTTCTTCTTGTATTGCAACAATCAAACAACATTCACGACCAACAAATAAACTCAAAAAAAAATTATCTATTGTGTCTTGCATGTGTGTTCAAAAAAAATCTCAAACAAACACCACACCTGAAACTTATGGCATTTAAACCTTGACACCAACTAGGCCATCACATCCAAAACAAGCTTGACGAAGGAATTTCTCACTTCATTCATCTATCACCTCATCTTTTTGCATTAAACATTCCCCATAGGCCTAAACTTTAGGTCATCTTTTTAGCTTGCATTAACCTCTTACATAAACCTCTTGATTAGGAAGCCCATCAAACTTAGACTAGACTATAGCTTCAAATTTGTATTCTCTTGACCTTATCTTTTGGACAACAGTCATCCTAGTCCTTCATAATTTAGGTTGGTTCCTCAACTCATCGGTCCAATTTGAAATCACCTTGTCAACATATCCTACTAGTCTTTACTTTACCCAGGGTCATTGACAATCAAATTAGTTTTCATACTTATCTTAGTTTAATTAGCAACCATATCTTAGGTTTTACCCTTCATACTAGGTCATACAATTCCATCCCTTCATTCCACACTTTGCATAACTTAGTCATAGACTATCATCACCTTGACTCTTAATCTAGGCATTGTTATTAGGCATCCCTATATATTCAAAAATCCAAAAAAAAATAGTTGCATTGCATTTAGGCATACCTTATTTCAAAAAAACCAAAAACATAGTCTCATATCATCCACCTTCCCTTTGCAATTCCTTTCATGGTTGAAACTAGGTCACAAAGAAGACAAAGAGACATGGCTTCCCCATCGAACAATGAATTTGTTAACCCATTTGCAAACTCCTCACATGGGACACTATGAGCCCCAATCTTTTATACCTGCATAAACATGATAAACAAACACATAAGTAGATTAAATATGCAAGTTAAGACAAGGATTCCTCATGAAATCCATTTACAATGCTCAAAATAGGAAAATATGAAGAACAACATGAAAGATAAATGAAATCCTAATTTAAACAAAGAAAACTCTTGATCCCATGGGGGAGTTAGTGCCAATGAGATGTTGCAATTAGCCCTTTCCCAACTCCTTAGTTGCAAATGTTGATGATTTGGTGAGTGATCCACCTTGATGAAGATTCAGTCAAGCTTCATGATAAAAATCCACATAACCTAGCTAAGAATGTGAAGAAATGGATGAAACTAGATATGCTTGAGAAAGAAGTTGAGTATAGTAAGTTTACTCAAATTGTGGATGTTTGAATGAGAGGAAGAGTCTCTCATTTATAGATTCCCAAGTTGGAAGAATGAGGGATTTGGAGCAATGTGGGATCATTCAACACCCAATGGACAAGTGCCACTTGTCAAGATGTGAATGGTTGAGGAATGAGCACATTTTGGTCAATGTGCATGATAAATGCCATTGGATTCAAATTTGAATTTTGAATCTGACATGTGAGAGGAAAAGAGAAATGGAGTTAATGTCGCTTGGCTCAATGCACAAGGACATGTAAGAGGCATTGAATGCCTTGTTGGAAGGACCAAGCCCATTTGAATTTTGAATTCAAATGAGGGAATATTCCCTTTTGATGCTTTGTGAGGGAAAATAGGCAAATTAATAAATCAAAGTAATTGATTTATTGTGCAACTTGCATTCTCTAGAGGATTTTAAGGAGAGGGATTAACTTAATGAAGAATTAGATGATGTGACAATTTAGACTTAGATTTATGAATTGATTTAAGTCCAGAATTGAGAGGAAATGATTTATCAAATAAATTATTTGATTTATTTAATCAAGAAGGAATATGTTAGATTAAATCAAATAAGGTTTAATTTATTTAATTTAATAGGAGGAATTTTGATATTTTAATTAAATAAAATGGTTTATTTAATTAAAAAGGGATATAAAGTTAATTAAATTAAATTGATTAATTTAATCAACAGAGGGGAGAATGACTTAATTAAATGAATAATGAAACATTAGATTTAAGAGACAGAATTGTGATGAACCGCTGAGAATGTGATTTAGGAGGGAATGTTGTTAGTAGTCGGAATCAAGTGTGCCAGGTCGAGAATGTACATTTTCCATGTCTACATTTTGCCCCTCTTTGAAGCAATGTACTTGTTGCAATGGTTCAAAGAATAAACTATTGTGATCAAAGTTCAAAATTTTCTCAATTTTTCAAATGCCCCACTATTGCCCCAACGGAAGGATTACGCTGGTATACTGCCCCCTCGAGAGATGGAGCGGAAATGTTCAATTTTCTGATCGAGATCATGATAAAATGTGAGAGGAGTGGTTCTAAAGATAATTCTTTGATGTAGACAAATCTAATGATGTATGGACAGTCATCAGCCATGGTTAGCCTCGTGTATATCTGATAGAACACACCGATTTTAGATAGAAATGTTATAGAAGAATAAGAAGAATAAGATGAATGGAAGGAGGATCCACACAAGTTCACATTATGATGATGATGATGATTTGCATTGCTAGGAATTGGGATTTTCAAAGGGCTAATTACATTATGTTTGATAACACACATAGGTATGATGCATCAAGGTATAAAGGACCAGGATGGTGTGGTACCTAGTGTGATGGACTTTGAATCGTCAATCAGATAGGAGTGCTCTTATTCACAGTTGACATACGAAAACCTTGCTAGGACGGACCCAACAAAGCAAGTATTTGACAAGTTGTTTTACAATAGTATCCAACAAGCACAACAGATAAAAAAGATAATGATCATTGCCCCATTCCTTTCTCTCTAAACCTGTTTTGTTTAGGCATCATCGAGAGGTCCTTGGAATGAGCACAAAATAAGATAAGTCTAAACAAGACCAAGAAAAAGCAAACAAACAAGCTAATGTTATTCATACCACTAACCAAGGCTAAACTACTGGGGGGTACCTAATGCTTATGTCCATCACAGGAAAGTTTTATCCTAGGACATGTTGTGATCAGGGTTTTCATGAGACTGATTTGGGTGATAAGATATTGATATTTCGAGTTGACCAACTTGCTTGCTTACTGACTTAGACTTTCGAGACTCTAACAATTAGGCGTTCACTTTGGAACTTGCTAGACTTGCTTCTGATTTACTCACCAAAGGGTGAAAGCAATGATTGATTTTATTATGAGTGATGACAATCACGGGTGAAAGCAAGATGAAATGGATGCACCATTTTGGGTTTTTTCAAATGTTTTGAGGCTGTTTTTGGTATTTTTAGATGTTTTGTAAATGTTTTTGGTATTTTCACATTTTTCAATGTTTTTGGTATTTTCAAGATTTAAGCCGAAGAGACTAACTTAAAGACCTATCCTAGGGGTTTCGAGAGCTTATCCATAGATTAGCCTTGCCTACATTATACATGCAGAGACAACATAGTTCGATTGACGAAAAACTTGACTTAATAAAAGATAGACAAACGGATTGCCATTTTATTGCTTAAAGGACTGACCTAAGATGCAGACTAGACAGGCAAACAGATTTCCCATACGATAGACGCCTAAGGACTGACCCTAATTGTCTCGGGGGCTGATCAAAGATCAACCTTGCCTACATTCAAGCTCAGGGATGACGTAGTTCGACAATGTGACAAACTTGACTTAATGATGAATTTTTGAAGATTTTATGATATTTCGACATTTTTTTGGATTTTTGAATGATTTGGATATTTTTGGATTTTTGATTTTTTGAATGTTTTTGAATTTTCGCATGATTTTGACGATTTGGATGTGGATATGTGATGATATCAGTGCTTTGTTTTGAGATTTTGTTGAAAACCAAGCTTAATGTTGATCGATCATATCAATGGATTGATAGTTTGACTAAGTGTGTTAAGTCAAACAAAAGTGATAATGCACTTGTAAAATCTAGGAAGTTGTGTTATCCTAGAGTAAACTTGTACAAAAGAGGATGGTTTGACTAAGTGTGTTAAGTCAAATGAGGTGGTTTTGGATTTGATAATTTGGTTAAGTGTGTTAAGCCAAACAAAGTGATAATGAACTTGTAAACCCAAAGAAGTTGTGCTATCCTAGAGTAAACTCATGCACAAGATGATAGTTTGACTAAGTGTGTTAAGTCAAACAAGGTGATAATTGATTGGATTCGATTGATCAAGATTGATGAAGCTTGATTTGGAACAATATAGCTTTGATGCTTTTGATGTGACACTGAAGTACACATTAGATGCAACTAATATTGATTGTTTGGATTCTTGTTCGACGAAAGATAAAGCATGATAAGGAATGTTGTCTTCCTATCAAAATATGCCATGAGCCAGTGATTCGGATACGTGCTCACAAATGCTTTAACCAATTTGATTTTCCATTTGTCAATGTTTGGATCACCACAGAAGCTAGAGGATATAGATCAAGATTTATTCCCGAAGCGAAATGTAAATATCTGCCCCCAGTGTCTAGCAATGCTTGAAAGCCCATGGGTGGATTCTTGGATATGAATTATCTTGCGATAAGATAAGGGTGTTGAAATAGAGGATTCTCATTCAAATAATGCTTCAAGGCTCAGATAATTTATTGGGTAGGATGGGATCAATGAAAATGACCCATGTCAAGATGTCTACCATAAAGCAAGTGTGCAGCAAACCTTCATCAAGGTCAAGATAAGGTAGATAAATGGAAATGTGTTGGATAACGGTTCATGGATGAATGAATGATATGGCCGAAATGTTGGCTTTATTATGGATGGAATGAGATGCTTCCTATTGAACTGGTGCGTGTAGATGCTCAATTCTACCCATGACACCTGTTTTCTAGGTTTTCATCATGGTACCTGTCCAAAGCGCCACCGAAGTGGTTTTCACTAGAGGACAATTTTTTTCTTTACTGTTTTCAATCCTTTTTCTGATTTTTTTGGATTTTTATATTTTTTAATTTTTTAATATTTTCTAAGAGATTTTAAGCTGATGTTGAAGCACCTGGTGGTGCTGCTATTGATGCTTCTATCATAATGTGCCATCAATATCCTATTTGAAGAAGTTTCTTTGCCAAGATACATGCACATGAATGCAACTTCTGAGAAATTTGTTCTGCTTTGCTAATACCGAAGTTAACTCTGTCTTTGTGCGCACATTATGATAGAGTGCCTTCTAAATCCTTACAATGAAGGGTCGCTGCCAATACATGGTCAATGTGAGAATTGGATATCATGCGTGGAGGTGTGGATGGAGTGTGTTTAGGTATAAAAGATGGATTGGTTGACAGTTTGGAACCTTTGACTCTCCAAACTTGGGAAGATGAGCAATGATGGGAGGATATGGAAGTGTGCATGGAATTAGGACCAACTGCTTGATACACTTTGTATGTCGCTTGAGAAGCCTGGTTTTTCCTTTGTGGAAATCATTGATGGATACTTTTCCCTTTTTTATTTTTCCCCATAGTTTCTTTGACTGATGGAGTTTGATAGGGATAAACTTTCTTTGTATTCTTTGGTATCCATATGTATTTGATTTGTCTGATATGATTCTTAGCTTCTTTTTCTTTGATAACATTCTTCATGCTTCGATTCAAGTCTTTCTTTTGACATTGGTCCCAATTCGTGGATGGGGTGATGGGTGGATGAATATTCATGATGTGGTGGGTTGTAGTATTGGCATTGGTTTCATCATAAGGATTCTTCGTGCTCCCTATGTTGATGTTTTCTTGAGATGAAGTTGCCCCCAGTTTTATAGAGGTATTGTTGATATGTTTATATTCCTTTATTGTCGAATAACCAAGGCCTTGATGCTTAGGGTTGCCAACAATCTGCACTGGTTCTAGGATACCTTGTTCATGTAGACCTGATCCTCTGCCTTAATAATTCATCTGGTGAAAAAATTTATTTTCCATAGGATATGATTTGCCTTGGAAACAAGGTGTTGTTCCCTCTATGCTCTATGGTGGATCTTCAAAAGTGACAACTTCCTTATTGATAAGATAATTTTCCCTTACAAAGGTGAGTGATCCAAGTTTATAAGTGATAGGATCTTCCATAAGTGTGATGAATGTCTGATTGATATCTTTAGCTTGATCTTGTGAGATATTATATTGTAGTGCTTCTTCAAGAGGTATTGATGATTCAATGTCCTTACAAAAGTCTTCCTCATGATTTATTCTTGATATGCTTTCAGATGATGTTTCTGATTCACAACTTCTGTAGAACCCTTCTTCATGACCCATTCCTAATATGTCTCTACATTTCTCTATATCTTGATCATGTGTACAAATGTTAAGAGTAGGAGACTCTTGTTCATTGGTAATGATTTCAAGAGTATGAGACTCTTGTTTTGAATGAAGATCATCCACGTGTCCATCCAAAGAAAGCATCTCATGGGTAGATGGAAGAGTATGTCCTATGTGGATGTGGTCATCTTGTATGGATAGGAGAGTGTCCATTATATCATTGTAGTAGCTTGGAGATACAAATTCTTGATCTTGAATGATTTCAGAATTGCTTTCGACATGCTTTAGATCTAGTTCTTGACATGGGTCAATTTCAAAGAATGGATTGCTTTCTTGGATATCTTCAGTAGGCATAGGAAGTTTCTCGAATGTTATGAGGTCAAAAGATGTCCATATGTTTTGGAAAGGATCATTGCTAGACCTTGGTGAAAGATGTTCATCATGATTTGGAGTGAATTCTTGAGATATGTCCTCTAACTCATTAGATGATGTAGAGACATTTTCAACATGATCATTGGTCGAAGGATCTTGATCATCATTTTTAACGATTGTGATGGGAATTTTTTGCAAGCTCCATTGTGGGAGTAAGGCATGTGTTTGCTGCTAAGTCAACAATGCTTGTTGTTGGTCGTGTTGTTGTTGTGCCAACAATGCTTGTTGTTGGGCTTGTTGTTGAGCTGCTTGTTGATGGATTGCTTGCAATAATGCCATGAATTGTGTTTGCTCCTATTCTTGTGCTTGTGCTTGCGCTTGGGTTTGAGCTTGTGCTTGGGCTTGTGCTTGCACTTGGGCTTGACCTTGTGCTTGGGCTTGAGCTTGTGCACCTTGTTGTTTTTGGAGTGCCTTTTGGCAGGCAGCTTGCAACATGATGGAGAATGAATTTGTCATGTTGTGTTTTGGCAGCGGTGGTGGTGGTGGTGGGTTGGGGATGATGTTGATTGTTGGGATTTCTTGGATGGTTACCACCTTCTGTTGTGTTACCGATGGAAAAATGGGATGATTTGGTATGATGTTTTGATTTGGCATTATAGGTTGACTTTGAACATTTTTGTGGTTGAGAATCATATTGCCTTGATTTAGGTAACTTTGATTTTGCATGATGTTAGCTTGACTTGCATCAACATATGGAGTTTCCAATATATTGCTAGGATTTTGAATGATATTGATGGGATTTACAAACGTGTCTACACCAAAGTTTACCAAGTGTGGATTTGAAATGGTCATGTTTGGTAAAGTTGCACTTGGCATGTATGGATTTGGTGGGATAATGTTTCTTAGAAAACTCATGCATTGAGCATTGGGTTGATAGATTTGCAAATTTGGACTTGGATTTAAATCTATCATTAGAAAAGGTGTTCCAGACTTTGGATTGGGCATACTCACATTCGTTGTACTTTTGAGTTTTGGAGGAGATAATGATGCCATGTATAAATGTGAGTTTCGATAATCAATTGGCATTGTGAGACTTGGATAGTTTGGATGATTTGAATTGCTCATGATGGATGAATCAAGTTTAAATTCCATGTCCCTTTTGTGTTTTGACCTTGTTAAGAGTGAAATTCTAAGGTGTTTAGGACCAATGATGAGATGAAGGATGAAAGGGGTGAATGATGTGGGTGTTTAAACTTTTAAGAACTTTGGATCAATGCTAGACTTTAGGAATTGATTTGATTTGATTTTGAGAATAGTTTGACTAAGTGCGTTAAGTCAAACAAGATGATAATGCACTTGTAAACTCTAGGAAGTTGTGTTATCCTAGAGAAAACATGTACACAAGATGATCAATTGGCTAAGTGTATTAAGCCAATCAAAGTGAATTTGACTAGGTGTGTTAAGTCAAATGTAATGATGCCGATTTTTCAAAAGTCTAGCATAATATGTTGCAAAGGTCCAAAATTTGTTGGTGAGATGGAATTTGATTGATGTTTGAGAGATGGGTGAAGTGATTATTTTGATCCTAGATGACCCTATGAGGACTTACTTACAAGACCAAGGTGATGAAGAACATGCTTTTCCCTAAAGGTAGTTTAAACCAAAAGATCAAAGTTCGCATGGAAACCAAATGACTCAAAAGGGACCAAGCACATGTGTGGTTCAATTGTCTTTTTATCAAAGACACTTTGCTTGCTTAGGTTTCAAACTATATGTCTAGTGTCCCATTTTCTTTCTCATTGAGGAAAATAGGGCAAAAGTTCCTTATGTTTATCCTTGTTGAAAACAAATGATGGTAGAATTTGTGCACTTAGAAACCTCTAGGAATATGATTCCTAGGGAAAGCAAGAGTTTCCAAACTCGTCAAGAGGTATTTGTTTCCCACAAGGTGTTTGAAATTTGAAGGTCTTTGTGTATGTTTGTTTTTCAAATGTTTTCAAGATCAAGCAATGTATTTCTTCCAAGAAATTTTTACACTCCTAGGATGATGAGGCAATACCTTGTTGGTTTCCCACTTGGATAAATCTAGCTATGCATATCTTGTGCGAATTGCTAAATGCTTGACCACACTGGCTCCCTTCCACGACACTCACTTATTCGGGTCAGCCAAGCATTAGTACCCATGAATCTCCCATGACATACTTTCCATTTGCACAACAAGACCACATGTATAACGTGGGGCGGCTTCAAAGGACATGACCTTTTGCACCAACAAGATAGACAAGGTTTTGGCCTTTTTCTAAACAAGGGGTTCTAATTTGGGCATTCCGTTAGTGGGGGATTATCCAACATCGGAAAGAGTCCATTGCTGTCCATCTCATCAGAATAATCCTCATGATATTGGCCTTTGTTCCAATATCCACACTTATATCCCGGGTGGAAGTTGCTTGGCTTTGGCGTGTTCCCGGTTGGGTCGTTCCCTTGGGTGAGTACTTTTTCCCACAAGTTAGGCCCTCTAAGATGAACAATAGTGAACTAACATATCCCATCGTTTACACAACCTTTGTTGAAAAAAAAAGGGGCAAACCTCCGCAATATGTCATGTTCACACTCACATGCTTTGTTCAATTTTAAGTGCCCAAATTGAAATATGGAGGCAATTTTTTAACAACCTAATATTACTAAAAATTTTTTGATTCTCAAGATCGCAATGAAGCGTGAGAGAAGCGCATACACATTTTAGATAACATTAACTTGTAAAAAAGATTGCAAAACATGGAAAACATTGGTTCATTTTAAACCTCAAAGCAATAATGACTTCTTTTTAAGCACCAAATAGAAATGTGAATTTGCCTTGTTCAATTATTACCTTTCAAACCAAATCTAGTGTGTTTTCCTAAAGCTCTTTTTAGCCCCTTGGCAACTTTAGAAAAACAAAGTTTGATTGTTCTTTTTAGAGCCCAATGAAAATTTAGTGTCCTAAGATAAAAAATTTTAACAAAATTTTCTTAAAGAGTGTTGAAAGAACACTTAAGTGTTTAAAAACACTTTGTACAAAATAAACATGGTATCATGAGGGATTTGATTGTTCTTTTTAAAGCCTTAGGCCAGAGATTTTTAAGAAACTTTCTTAAGAAGTGTTAAAGAACACTTTTAGTGTTCAGGAACACTTTGGTTTTGTGAAGATAACATCATGATGAACTTCTCCTTTTGCTTCCATCCTACAAAATAACAGAAAAATAGAAAGCAAAAAATACAACAAACCAAGTTAATGCTAAAAAGTTTAAAAATTTATTCAAAATTTAAAACCAGACTATTTATGCGGTAGAGTTTAGCAAGTGTGGTGTTGTTTAGCGGGTACAGTGCTGCTTAAAAACATAGGTGGTGCTATATAGCACCGCACGGTCGACTGTATGTAGTGCTCTGCAGAAATAGAGACCGCGGGTGCGGGGGAGTTTGGAAGCGGCGGTGTTCAGTAAATTTTCAAATTTGAAGCACGGGAGGCAGTTGCGGTGCTATATGGTGTCGTGGTCATAAAAGGGTGTGGTGCAATATAGCACTGCATCTGAGTCCGTGGTGCAATACAGCGTCACCTTAGACTTCCGTGGTGCAATTTCCTGTATGTGAGTAAAAAAAGTGAGAAAACCACAAAATTTTGAAAGAAAAACGTGTTAAATGTGAGATATCCCTCCTTCTAGTGCCAAAATGTGAACCCCAATATTTTATACCTGCATAAACATGAGAAACAAACACATAATTAGATTAAATATGCAAGTTAAGACAAGGATTCCCCATGAAATCCATTTACAATGCTCAAAATGGGAAAATATGAAGAACAACATGAAAAATGAAATCCTAATTTAAACAAAGCAAACTCTTGATCCCATGGGGGAGTTGGTGCCAATGAGATGTTGCAATTAGCCCTTTCCCAACTCCTTAGTTGCAAATGTTGATGATTTGATGAGTGATCCACCTTGATGAAGATTCAATCAAGCTTCATGATAAAAATCTGCATAACCTAGCTAAGAATGTGAAGAAATGGATGAAACTAGATATGCTTGAGAAAGAAGTTGAGTATAGTAAGTTTACTCAAATTGTGGATGTTTGAATGAGAGGAAGAGTCTCTCATTTATAGATTCCCAAGCTGGAAGAATGAGGGATTTGGAGCAATGTGGGATCATTCAACACCCAATGGCCAAGTGCCACTTGTCAAGATGTGAATGGTTGAGGAATGAGCACATTTTGGTCAATGTGCATGATAAATGCCATTGGATTCAAATTTGAATTTTGAATGTGACATGTGAGAGGGAAAGAGAAATGGACTTAATGTCACTTGGCTCAATGCGCAAGGACATGTAAGAGGCATTGAATGCCTTGTTTGAAGGACCAAGCCCATTTGAATTTTGAATTCAAATGAGGGAATATTCCCTTTTGATGCTTTGTGAGGGAAAATAGGCAAATTAATGAATCAAAGTAATTGATTTATTGTGCAACTTGCATTCTCTAGAGGATTTTAAGGAGAGGGATTAACTTAATCATGGTTTTGATTAACTTAATGAAGAATTAGATGATGTGACAATTTAGACTTAGATTTATGAATTGATTTAAGTCTAGAATTGAGAGGAAATGATTTATCAAATAAATTATTTGATTTATTTAATCAAGAAGGAATATGTTAGATTAAATCAAATAAGGTTTAATTTAATAGGAGGGCTTTAGAGATTTTAATTAAATAAAATGGTTTATTTAATTAAACAAGGATATAAAGTTAATTAAATTAAATTGATTAATTTAATCAACAGAGGGGAGAATGACTTAATTAAATGAATAATGATTCATTCGATTTAAGAGACAGAATTATGATGAACCGTTGAGAATGTGATTTAGGAGGGAATGTTGTTAGTAATCGGAATCAAGTGTGTCGGATCAAGAATGTACATTTTCCATGTCTACAAACACCTAGACCCTACAAATCCCTATTGGAGAAATTTGTCACTAGAGACTAAAATAGAAACATCATCATAGAAGAACTAGAGGTTTCTACCCAAGATCCTGAGTTTGCCTCTTTTGTGGATGAATCCTTGGCACAAGACCCTCAACGTTACCTAGCTAAACTATTGACAAAAGGTGCCACATTACCTCTTGGTTTTGATATCAATATGTTAAGAGCATCATCCACATCCATCAACCAAACTCAAGGAAAAAATACAAATGTCCCTAGTAGCTATATCCTGCAAGTTAATACATTTATACCATTAGCAGGAAGAACACAAGACATAACAACAATTCACACCTCCTTATTTGGCACATAAGGAATTACACAAGGCACAACACAAGGGGTGACCTTTAACACAACACAACCAATGCCACAATCCTTGACATAGTTCATGTCACAACCCCTTAGTTCTACAACTAATCCATTTAATACAATAAACATATCTTCAGATCCATTTGGAACATTTAGGGAATTAAACACCATGTTATCAAATATTTTTGGCACAAATAAAAGGACTAGATTTCATATCCATGGAACGAACATAAACACCAATGTGTCACAAGGGCCTAACACAAGTCTTCCTCAAACAAATTGTCAAGGATCTTTCTAATTCAACACTCAACATTTACAAGGTCCAAATACTTCTAATTTTTTTTGGACACAGTCCAACACTCACATCCCAAATCAAACTTTCACCTCACACATTCCATCTCATATACACACATTCCTCAAATTCAAATTCCTACCTTGACTTACATACCGACCACTACTCATACCATCTTGACTTCAAACAACACCAACATACCATCACTTCAACACATTGGATTGCAAAGCAAAAACATTGGGCCTTACCCAAATGTAGTTGCAAACACTATAGATACAACACTCCCACCATATGATTTCCTATCCAATCAAATGTTGACCTTGCAAAAGCAAACGGAAACCATGACATTTTCAAATAAGAAAACCTACTCTATCCAAGAGTTATGTACTTACCCATTTGATAGGATATTATATATGCCTCCTCTTCCTCTAAATTATGTCATTCAAAATTTACCTAAATATAAAGGAAGAGGAAACCTCATTGAGCATGTGAGGGAATTTCATACGACCTTGATTGACATTTCTTCAGAACAAACATATTTAATGAGACCATTTCCTAGGAGTCTCACAGGACATGCTTTAGAATGGTTCTCCCACCTACCAAGAGGTATATGATCATGGGATTAACTTGTTGATAAATTTATCACCCAATTTTACTTCAGTACAAAAAATGACATCACCATTGCTACCTTATGTCAAACTAAACAAGAAGACGATGAAGCATTTATATCATTTTTCCAGAGATGGAGAAGTTTAGCTAGCCGCTATCCTTTTGCAATTCCTAAAAATAAAAAACTTATCATGTTCATGCAAACCTAAACACAAACTTAAAATATGCATTGGAGGACCATTGTTGTTCCACATTTTCTAACCTTGTTGAAAAATGGGCCATCCTTTAGAAAAACCTTATGACTAAAGGGGAGATTAAAACTTATACCAAAACACAAAATTCCCAAGGAACATCAAATGATAAAAACAAGTTTTGGTCCTGCAATAAGAATGTAACAAAAACAAAGCTATAGACATAAAATTTGTGAACAAAACAAGTCACACATTGAATCTCAAAGCACCTAACACAGACAATAACACACCACATGTTTCCAACCAAGGAGCTAACATGATACAAAATAATCAAGGACAGGGACCCCCAAGACAACCTAGGCAATACACACCAAGACAATACACTCCTTTATCGGAACCAATTGAATGTCATACATATCCTAGAGCCCAAACCATACAACCCAAGACAATTCAAACCCTCTTAGTGGGATGACAATTCCTTTTGTGAATAACACCGCATCAAAGGGCATAAGACTTCATCATGCCATCAGTTGAAGAACATGATTCAAGACCTAATTGAAAATGGATCCATAGAAGTCCAGGGACAACAACAAATTTCTAATAAAGACCATATAATTTTCAAGAATCCATTGCAAGACCATGGAAACACCTCTAGTTTGGGTCAAAGGACAGACAACCATGCTAATTATACCAATACCTCTTTGGACTACACAATTATTAACCACCTCCAAGTTGTTGATGATCATGTTAACACAATCACCACTAAGAAGTGACCTAAAATTGTCATTACTACCTATAGAGATAAGGCTACCATGTTTGGTCCTCCTCTAAAGCAACCACAATCCAAAGCCCAATACAATCTTGTTGACCAATTGGGAAAGACACCTACACAAATTTCCATCCTTGAGCTTCTATGCATATCACCTGAACACAAAGCTATCCTTGATAAGGATCTAAAAGAAACCTTTGTCCCTACAAACCTGTACATCAACCAATTTCAAACCATGGTTGGATATTTGGCCAACTCCCACCATGTCTCTTTTTTTGACAAAGATTACTCTACGTCCAAGTTAAACCATAATGACCCATTATACCTTGAGGTCTTCATAAACAAACACAAGGTCAGACGAGTCCTAGTAGATGACAAAGTTGGATTGAACATTTGTACTTTAAAACTGGTGAAGGCATTGGTCTCTGAAGCATGTGTGGATACATATAAGAGAATTGTCATCAAAGCCTATGATGACAAAGAACATTCTTTTGAGGGTGTTATCACGGTACCTATCAAAGTTGGACTGACAATACTAGATACCACATTCTAGGTCTTGGAACTTGAACTTCCATACAACCTCCTCCTTGGACAACTATGGATCCACACCATGAAGGATGTACCATCCACATACATCAATGCCTCAAGTTTCCTCACAAAGGCACTAAAATTATAGTCATAGGAGATCCCAACCCCTTTCAATATTGCAACAATTTAAGAGGGACTACTCAATTCCAAGTGCCTATCAACCAAGAGGCCTCATCATCTTGCTAAATTTATCCATCTTCATTGACCAAGTCATCCACTCTATTTATCATGTCATCAAACCTCAAGGTTCAAGTCCATGACATGGGATGGTGAGAATACCGTATGGATAATTTATCGGTGAATGACAATGCTAATATTGCTAAGAAATATCAGAATTCCAATAATGATGTTGAGACAACTACATAAGGAATGCCAAAAGATGGTTATTCTTGGATTGAAACCTTTTGAGACCTTGATGATACAACTACCTTTGCTATATCTACTTCCGCTCAAACTTTTCGTATCCATGATAACCCCTTGTTTGACTAGAATATCTATGATAATCCACACTTTGATCATGACCTTGTTGAGGATATCCAATTATCATCCTTCCATCCTACCTACCCTAGGCTAGGATATGAATCTCCTATTGTCACCTCTACTAAGCCATCTTTCCAAGTCATTAAGGATATGCAAGCTTCCTTTGATGTTAGCAATATAGAAAAGGATAGTCCCAAAGACTCCATTGATTACATTGCCACTCCAATTCATCCACTAAACATTCCTATCACTTCACCTATTTCATCCATCTCACTCACATCCACTCACATCATAGACATGGATCAACAAGTTATATCTCAAGAATAGAATAAAGGCAAAGCCCCATTGAACAAGATATCTTTAAAAGGAGATCAAAAATCAAAAGATATAATGCAAATAAAAGAAGATCAAGACAAGTCCTCTAGCCAAAATAAAAATCTATTGGAAAAATAAAAAACAAAAGAAGAGCAAGAAAAGTCCCCTAGCCAAAATAAAAAGCTATCAGACAAATAAGGAAATAAACATCAAAAGTGAAAGCAAGCAAAATTTGATCTTGAAGTATGCCTCTCCATCAAAAATCACTAGGGGCATCTATCAAGGAAAAAATTCAAACAAAGAGCTTGTTGATTCAAGTTCTATATCCACATCACTCTCACTCATACCATATATTACATTCCACCCATCCATGTTCACATATCTATCATATCCCTCCATTAATGGCAATTTTTTTCAATGGAAGTTTGATGAAAACCCCTTCATGTACTCTAGCTCATTAGTTACCCAAGCTCCTCTTCATTTGAATCCTAATGGCCCATGTAGTGTGCACATTAGGGATCCTTCCCTAGCCTCTTTCATCTGCCACATCTATGATCCTTCATATTTTCCACTCATACTCCTCATCTTGATCAAGTCCTTTCATCTAGCATGGTCATCTACATAGGATTGGGGCATCATCAAGGCATTCTATGGATCTAGAATTTATCAATTCTATACCTAGCTTGAGAGAGCTAGGAAAAAGTCCTAAAAAATACAAAAAAATGAGAAAAAGTCTTGAAAAAAATATACAAAAAAATTCCTAAAAAAAATTGTTACCTTGATGAAAACCTAGCAAACAGGCGTCTTGGTAACAACAAAAAAAAATAATAAAGAGAAATTTTTTGTCCAATAGTGAAAACCAAGTCAATGGCACTTTGGATAAGTACCATGGTGAAAACTTGGCAAACAAGAGCCATGTTTTGTTAGTATTTGCTCTATCATCTAATGCCAATCTATCTTATCTTTCACCCTAATCCATAATGATGCCTTTAATTTCCATCACTTCCCATTCGACATCCATCAAAAGCTCGTGTCATCTTTATCATGACTTCCAAGCAGTTGATGTCTTGCATCCTTTCTCATCCATCTTCCATCCATAATAAACCCCTATCCCATCCCATCCCTATTGGTTAAGTCTTATACTTGACTAGGGCACTTTCCTAACACCTGGCTTCATTGGATTCTTCACTTGTCATTGGAGGTCAAAACATTTGAAAACAAACAAAAAAATCAAATAGTCCAAAAAAAGACAAAAAAATCAAATATTCACAAAAAAGACAAAATATCATAAAACTTCAAAAATCCAAAAAAAAACAAAACATGTCAAAACCCAAAAACATTAAGATAACTTTCAAAAAATTCCAAAAATAGATTCAAAGTTAGTCATGTCACTCTTTGTCATTCTTGAACTACGTTGCCTCTACGACTAGATGTAGACAAGGTCATCTATCAATGTACCCTCGAGGCATTAGGTCAGTCCTTTAGGTGTTGTCAAATAAAATGATAATTAATTCCTTTGTCATTGAAACAAAGCCAATGGTCATGTCAAACTATGAGGTCTCTACGCATTGCTACGTAGGCAAGGCCATTTGTTGATGAGCCCCTGAAGTTCCCTAGGTCATTCTTTTAGGGTTCATCAGGTTAGTCAAAATAAATCAGACACTATCAACTCAGACGCAACATTATCATCTGAACTTCAAACACAAATCTTGAATCAACAAGACAAGCAAGCCAACAAGTCTCCAAGTAAAATTAGCCATTTTTCACATCAATCAAACCAGTCAAATCTATCAAAACCAAGGATCTTATATAGGATGTGTCCTTCCTAAAACCAGACCTTATCACTATCATGCTTTTTCATTTTCCTTATATAGGTAGTTACATGATCAAAAATATACTTGACATCTTATATGACATGTTTCTTCTCCTTATACCAGGCCTTATCAAAATAATCAACCCATCACTCACTTTGTCCCTTCACACACTGAAAAAAAACTTATTGGAAAACAATCTGATTGGTTGTTGATCTTGTTGGTCTATTTTGTCTTATCTTTTGGATTTTCTTCAGTCATGTTACTAGCCACCTTGAGGATGTCCCATGAAGGATTAAGAGGAGTGATGATGTCTCATGACTTATCTTTTACTTGATTGTTGTATGTGGTTTGTCTTGACAAAAATAATGGAGCAACATGACCCTTAGTATGAGTTAGGACATTCCTTGTTTGTGAATATCTTTTTTACATAAGGATGACCTTGCACACCTTGGTCTATGTCATACCATGGTGTTTGTTGTCCATTTTTCACATTTTACCACCTAATGATGATTAAATACACAAGCCTTTTATAGAAAAATATATATATGACAATTATCTCAATAGCACTATCTCAACATCCATCTTTTCCATGCTAACATTCATCTTTTCCACTCTAACATTTCCTCTAGTCCACATCTTCATCATCCTTATCTATTTTTATCTATCCTTTTGTCCTTCATCTTCTAGTCTTTTCATCCATTTTGAGAGCACAATCATGTTCTTTGAACTTGCTTGTCCTCTCAAGGGGGCATACCATCTACCTCCTTGCCATTCTTCCTTACACAGGGGCATATCTTTTTCTTTGACACAACATGATAAACTACATTGTATCAAAGAGGGGAAAATGTAGACACCTAAAATTACGTCACTAAGGTTCATGTCCCTTATAATTAAATAAATCTAATTTATTTAACTATCACCACTTTGTCTACTATAATTAAATAATTAATTCTAATTATTTAATTATTCACTTATCTTGCTTTCTCCATAATTAAATAAATAATATTTCTTTAAATGACTTTCCAAATGGACTTTCCCTCTCACTTATTTTGAATTAAATTACTATTTAATTCAGAAAACCAGTTCTCTTTTTCTTCTATAATTAATAATTCTTCCATTGTTTAATTATTCACTTTCCTCTTTGAACTAATTGATTTTGTCAAAAAATCAGTTAATTTCCTCTTTCTCTTTCACTTTTGATCTTATCTCATTTCGTCTTGTCTAATTTTGGCCATTGATCAAATTAATGTCTTTTCAATCTTCACCATCCATATTCTATCTAGACCTCTATAAATAACACATCTATTTATCATTTTCATCATCTGAGATCATCTGAGAAAATATTGAATTCATAGGCTATTGTGCTTTAGTTAATCTTCCATATTTTTCTAGTCACTAGTCATAGGATTTAGTAGCATCTTCAATACTGAGGGCACTTGGAGCTTCAAAGAAAAATGGATAAGGAGGATGGAGGTAATTCAATGGAGGCGTGAAGATTATGGTGAAATTATTCTTTATTGCTTCCTTCATGTACTTCTTTGTTCTCTATCATTAGATTATGAATTTTAAGTTTATTTATTATGCTGAATAATCTTAATTCTGAAACTCCTAAGCTACATCATCAATATATCCATGACTATCCCAAACCTCATAAAATTCCCCTTTACCATCTTGATGAGATTTTTCATAATTGGGTTGAGGTTCCACATCAACAATGCTATTATTTATTTTCTCAAAATCAACACCAAGCAATAATAAATCAGATTTGTGCTCAATATCATCAACATACATTTAAGCATTAGCTTCCTCAATGTCATCCTCCATGCATGAATCCTGACATGAATTTAAAACAACATTGGAATGAAATATAAATTCATTCCAAGATAAATCCTCATTATACTCAGATGCTGACACACTTGGATCCCATGTGAAAAAGGGTTGATTTCTTTGTTCAGGGTGTAAGTGTTCATTGTGCTCCTCATGAATGGTTTCCCTCTTGAAACTAGGACTAAAATCGTCATAAAAATCCTTCTTCATAGGTTTGGTTTGGAAGCCAAACCCAAAGTCACTTCAGATATCAGCAATGAAATGAGATAAGTGATCATAAAAATCTAATTTGGAGGTATCATCATTTTTTCTTCCTCCCTATCCATCATCTAAAGGTACACTGGTGAACTCATCATCAATATCGGCTCCACTAGAAACATCAAGGTAGATATTAGACTTGGAGTCATCATCGTATGAATCTAAACTAGGATCCAAGGCCACAGTTTTGTCCTTTATGTCATGCACAACCTTATCCATAATAGCTGCATATGTGAACAAAGAGTCATCATGGGGATTTGTATCACATTCGTCATCTTTCAAAGCCATCACTAAATTATATTTCTCAGCTATGAAATTTTCTTCAACCACCTACTCCTCTTCATCTTTGAGTTCAAATCTATCTATTAATCTTTTAATAAACTCATCAAAAGTATTTACTAGATTATGGCCTTGATTAGTCATACCGTGACACCACTAGTCATAAGCAACATTTTCAAGGTGTAGAGTTTCATATTGAACAACATATTTTTCTTTCATGGGGTTGAGAGTGAAGAAGGTTTGTAGCTCATGTAACCATGCCCTAGCTGAAATTTTGTTTGTCCCATAAAAATTTGAAGTTGAGAGTTTTCTCAACTTATTCTCGAGCTCTCTTGCACTTGAATCTTGGTCTTTCTTATAACCCTTCCTTGACAACAATGCATTCATCATGTCTTCATAATCTTTGAATGGAACCAAAATCTTGAATTCCTCATCCAAATTATTATAAGTATCGCTCATTGCAACTAAATATAGCACTATTTTTTCCAATGGATTAGAGGATGGGTTTGTGGGTGCTTCATTAGGAGGTAAGAACATATTCTATGAAGTTTTAGAAGGGGGTGGTTTAAATTTTTTTGCAACTTCAAAAGTTCTCCCTCTCTCTTGATTGGATATTGAGCCTTGATTTTTTTGCTAGCAAACTTCATTACTTCCCTAGTTTCAAAAAGGCTCTCAGTTGTTTTCTTTTGTCTTTCTTGTAGATTAAGGAGAATTTTTTTATCTATTTCATTAGCATCAGTTATATCTCTTTTCCTCTGAATTTCAATCTTTAGTTTCTTCTAAGAAAGGATTATTCAAGAGTTCTCTATTCCCCTCCTTTTGCAAATATATTATTTCTCTAACTTGGATGTATAAATCCTATTAAACCCCCAAGCTGGAAATATCATAGCTCTAGTACCACTATAATATCACACAATAAAATTTAAATGTAAATCTGAAATTTCTTAATTTCTATCAAACTTGAAATAGAGAAAATTGGTTTGAATGAATTATGCACCAAAATACTCCAAACTAAAACCGAATATTATGAAAATGATGTAGAATGTTTAATTTCAGATTTTTACATGGTTTTACATCATTTTTTTCTGCTTAATACATCAAGTAACAACAATAAACATCTTCTAAAATTTATATCAATAAATCTTCAAACTAGAAACTCAAATACACACTGGAACTATAACAAACTTCACACCAACTCTCCAAACTTCAAACAAAATTATTTTATAAAAAAATAATGAAAATACAATCAATAAACATCAAAACCATGGCCTACAAGTAGCCAATGGTTTACACAATCCAGAACAAAAAAATAAATCCAAACTATTCAAACTGTAACTATGTTGCAACACCAATAACCTGTAATAATCCCCAAATGAATCCCAAATTATATTTAAAATTAAAAATCATTCTAAGGAAGATTTGGGTGCCCAAGAAACTCCCACACCAAGAAGGAAAGTATCTTTTAACTTGCAATTAGTGATTGCTTTTCTAGTTGTCAAAATCATCTAATAAATTTAAAGAAAATGTGCCAATTGCCTTGCAAGTAATTGAATTTCAAAAGGGAAAGTAATAGAAATATTGGGAAAAATCCAAAACCCATGCCCTCCTTGGTATTTATGATTTTTAATTTTATTTTTTCCTTTTCCCAAAAAATATGATTTTAATAAATAAACCATAAACAAAAGATTTCCTAATTAAACTAGCAGGTCTTGATTCACTATTTCTAAATAAGCAAACTTACTTAAAATAGTAAGTTATATTTTTAGAAAGGGAAAATTATTTTTTTATAGAACTATGGGTTCTCTTATTCCTTGCTGATAAAGTCCAAATCCACTAAGACTAGTAAATATCATGTTCTTGATAATTTGGAAACCCCTTTTATAATGCTCGATCAATAGGGTGGTTTGTTCTTTATCTTCCTAGTATAATCATTTTGATATATCTTCTTCTATGACCTCTTTGTTTAGCTCTCTCCACTTTGATAATATCATGAGTTCATACTTGATAATTAAACTGTTCTTATCTATGTGTTGAGGTTTACCATATGTCTTAAGAGAAGACAACAGTTTTCTTTTATAGGACCCTTTCAAATTGTTTTATCCACAAACTTTGTCATGTATCTAGACCTTAATTTTAGGAAGGGGTTCATGTGTGTTGTATGATGAGGAAAATTTGGATGGGTTGATATCAGATTATGATGATGAGACGATCTCATTATTTGGTACTTAGTAGATTTTTGGTATTTTTCTTCTATATTTTTTAATAATGAAAAAGGTGATCATCCCCATAAATGGTTACCTCCATTTAAATTTAGAGACACTTTATACATTGGTGGTAAGTAGATGGGATGGATTGAATGGAATGTATCCATGGGAATCCTAGAAGAATGTTGTAGGGGAGATAAATTTCTAATACTTGATAGGTTGTTTTTGCAATTTTCAGGGCAACTTGGATAGGTAGCTTTATTTTTCCTTCTGACTCATGTTCAACATCATCATATTCTTTGATAGTAATGTTATTATATTTTTCTATGACCCCATTAGAGTATCCTAACTATTTTACCAATTTTAATGTACAAATATTTAATCTTGATCCACCATATATTGAGATTCTTTTTATTTTATGATTATGGACATAGACTTCTAGGTATACTATTTTTGGTTGTGATATGAGGTGGTAGAAAGATGTTTTCTATGAATATGGGGTGATGGGTTAATGCAATTTTTCCTACCATGGCTTGGAATTGTTTAGTATATATGTTGGTAGGTACATATGATACTTAAAGTGTCTTATCAAGGACCTCTTTATGTGTAGGAGATATGTGGAGGAATTCTAATATGGAAATTTGGGTTGGTGTTTTATTCAAAATTTCTATAACATTGTATTCAAAGGTAACAATAAATTCAATATTTTTATTTGGATCATGGCTCCTTGAAGAGTGAATTTTCCATGTCATTTGGTAGCTTCACATTCAAGAGTTTTCTTTGGGAAGTGATAGTAGTGATGTGGTTATTGGTTTCTTCAATATGTCTTATGATATAATCATAGGAATAGATGAAATTATTATAACCTTTTACTTTACCAATGTCATTCTTATTTACATGGTCAAGGATTGGATCCTTGTAGATACCAATATCATTATTGGTAGAATTTCTAGGATGGTATTTGATGTTTAAATCTCTTCAATCAATAATATCTTGGATATGATTCTTCAATTTCATGTAATTAGGTGTTTTGTGACCTTTTATTTTTTAGTATTCATAATAGTCATTTTCATTGTACAATGAAGTTTTTAATTATGTTTCATCATATTTCCATATTCCTAGAAGCTTAATGAGATTGGTTTGGACTAGTTTCTTCAATGTAGACTCAATTGGCTACCCTAGGGGAGCGTATTTTCACCTAGGATTATTATTTTTTCTAGTTTCTCCTCTTGGGAGTGTCATATTTTTTTGTTTTTGTGTTATATGTTGTTTGTATATTTTGTACAAAATTATTGTCTACTACATAATCATTGGTTACATTCTTGTTCTTATCCCATAGGTGAGGTTTATCATTGGAGTGTGAATAATGTTCTTTCTTTTCTTTATAAATTTTGACAAGACATTTTGCAATGAGATATTTTTCAATAGTTATTCCTTTCATTATAATCTCATCAAATGTGTTAGCGTATTGAAATTGTAGGTAGAAACCTATTTCTTTATTGAGGTTTTGGATAAAAATACTCACGAGTTGTTTTTTTGGTATGGGCCATGAGAATTTACTAGCCATATTCCTCCAAATTTGTAGGAATGAAGGGAATGATTCACCATTTGGTTGTTGGGTGTTGCATAAATCAATCATAGATATCTCTTGTTCAATGTTATAACAGAAGTGACTAAATAATATTTTAGCTAGTTCATGGAAGGTCTTGATACTATTTTGCTAATGAGCAAACCATTCTATTACTTGTCCTCCTAAACTGGGAGGAAAGAGGAAAATCAATTATGTGTCATTGTAAACTACCTCTATACATGCTATGTATTGATGAAGAGGGATAACTGACCTTCATTCACAAATTCACTATAGTACACAAGTAACTCAGTAATTTTTTGAAATGACACCAAAAATTTGCAAGAAGTGTCTTAGTTTCTCATACAAAATCTCATGAAATTACATAATAAGGAAAATATGAAATAAAATTGTTTTGAATCCATGAGGAATGATCAAATAAATTTCAAAATTGATATAGAACTGATTTATGAAAACATAAATCAAGCACAAGAATGGTATCCTTCAACCAATCTTCTTTCACAAACCAATCTTCTTTCACAAGCTTTTGCTCCTACAACCTACAACCTTCAATGGGAAAACTCAGCGGTAATATAACTCTAATTCATACAAACTTTTGCTGCTACAATAAAATATTTAAACCTACAAAACATGGGGTTTTAGACTCCTCTCTAAGAACTACTCCTCATTCTCCTTCTCCAAAAATTTAGAAAATGATCCTCTTACAAATCTAAAACTCACAATCACAAAAACCAACTGCACAAGAAAATGCAAGATGTAAACAAGATTTTATATTATCTCTAAATTCAAATGAGATTACAACATTACAATGGTATTTTTAATTATATAAACTTTAAATATTTAGAGTCACAATCCTCTAGAAAAATTGGCAGCATTTTTATGCAAAAGTTCAACTCCTCCAAGCCAATTTCTCCAAATGAACAAGCATCAATATATAAAAGAGTGTGTGAGAGGAAAAAAAATGTTGGTTTCTAAAACAACCTACCAAAACCTCCAAGAAATCCCATGCTCAAACTGAGGGGATTAAAAATATAAAATTTAAAACACTTAATTGTTTATATGTCCCTCACATGGGCACCTATCTTTTGGCCAATTATCTTTGGTCAACAATGACACCTCAAAAAAAACAAAAAAACAATGAAACCTCCATTGATTCTTTACAGCTCTGATGGCTCCAAATATGGACATACACCAACATGCAAAGTTGGTGGCCCCAAAATTCAAATGAATTCAAAGTATGCAAATTACCATGCAAGAGAATGCATGTAAAGTGGTCCCCACCTAGAATTGGATGCCCCAAATAGAATATTCAAAATTAAATGCCTTTGAAACTTTTATTGAAGCATATTTTCTCCAAAAATTACATTTGCAAATCACCACAAGGGAAAATTACAATGTTGCAAATTAAAATATTTATTTTTCCACACACCTTATCCATTATTGAAAATAAAAAATAAAATAGCAATATTGTTGGAAGTTTAAGGAGTTTTCCATTGATATGCTTGTTGGCAACATGAGCATGAGATATACAATGTGTAGATATAGTGTTGTCATTGATGTCAACATTATAATGTGATGTCAAGATTGATGTATAGTTGGTCTAGCACATATAAGTGATTGAAGAGATGGTAATACTATATATAGATGCAGATGTTTTGCTTTGATGTAGAACATATGAGTTGGTTATTTGGCTAGGTGTGAGAACAATTTTTAGTGCTTTGTGCATTATTTTTCGGTTCGCATTGGTTCATCATGAAGTATTTTGGTCTATGGTTCTAAGGAATTTTTTTTGGATGTGAGAGGAACTTAAATCCAAATTTTCATGTTGTTTTTCCCTTTAGTGCAAAAGTTATGGATGACAGTATATCGAGTTTTCTAGTGATAGTGTTTTCTTTATAGAGTACTTTATTTGATTAGTCTATACTTCATTATGGAAGAATATCTGGTCTTGCAAATTTTTTGAAGTGTTTATAGGTGTCACTTGCATCTATGTTCCAAGTGGAGGTTTGTGTGTTGGTTTATGGATAATGAATTGGCATATTTTGGTGTTAGGTCATTAGGAGTGTCGACCTAATATGTTTGAAGTTGTGCAGAGTTTAGATAAGTGTTGATCCATTATGTGGGAGCTATTATAGGTCCACCCCAACATTTTTGTTGCATTATAAGTGTGACCAATGACATAATATAGGTTTACACCCGATCCATATGGATTTGAGGCATATTTAATCCACTAAGTATCAATCCCAATAAGGTATTCAACATCAATAAAAACAAAGAAGCCATTAAAACTTGAAAAATATCTATTCTAAGACATTGAGATTTATTCTATCAGGGGAGTGGTGTCGCATTGATGTGGAATGGTGACCCTTTCCTAATTCCTTGGATAATATGAGCCTTTCCAATTTGATTTTATTGATTAAAATTGATTGAAATTGATGAAAAAGATGAACGAAAGCACGATTAAAGCTAGATTAACATGATAAAAAGCTAAGATGATTTATGTAAGTGTATGCAATCTATGCTAAATTTATGCAAGATTCAAAATATGAAAGCCTTAGATTAAAAATATACTAAATGGATGCAACATTAATGGATTCTCTAAGCTAATTATGCAAGAAAATTAATCTAAAATAATTTTAAACATAAAAAATGGATGAAAATGGATGTTATTTTCAATAGCATAAGTTTTCTCTAAAAATGTGGATCCCTATTCAATAGATGCAAAGTCTATTTATAGAATAGGCAAAAAGAAACCGATGGTCAAGATTGAAAGAATCAATCAATGGTCAGGATGGAAAGAAGATGAAGGTATGGATCATGGATTCCCATCAAAGGTTGATAATGCAAGTTGATATTTAATCAAGGGCTCACAATGATGCAAAGAAGCATACTTTCAAAACTTGCTTGAGAAGTTTGTTGAAAGTTTTTTATAGAGAAGAATATTCCCTTTTTTCAATGAGTGAAGAGGGAGAATATTCTCATGTAAGTGGATGAGGAAAATTAGCATTTAGTTAATTAAAAAAAAAATTAATGTGTAAAGGGGAGGGATATTCCATAGGAATATTCCCTTTTGGAGGAATTTAGGATATAACATTAAATAATTTATTTATTTAATGCAAGGGGTAGGATTAGGATATTTAATTAAATAACTATGATAACTAGGATTTATTTAATTAAATAAAAAGATATAAGAAGGCTAATTAAATAATTTGCATTATTCGATTAGATAGGATGAAAGGTGAATATGATAGGAAGTGAATTAACCTAATTAGATTAATTAGATTAATAGGTGAAAATGAAGCCTTTGATTAATTAACTAGGTTAATTAAATTAGATAAGCAGAAAGAAGATGGATTTTGTTAGGAAAATTTTGATTGTGAAACAAATTTTCCTAATGCCAAGACTCAGAGGAGAAAAGAGATATTCCTTTCAAAAGTTTACAATTACATTTCATTAAGATGCACATGCAAGAAATTACAGAATAGAGAAATAAACTCAAACACAATTAACACTAGAGTTACGTGGGAAAACCCTTACGGGAGAAAAACCCACCACACCAAAGGAAATCACTTGTATTACAGTAAATGAATTACATACAAATTCTAGACTCTCCTTTCAAATGTCAATTTTACAGCAGAAAATTTTCACTAATCAACCTTGTACATAATTAACACTATTACAATGCTATCTTGCAGCATACAATGAAATTCACAAAATTTTGATCACACATCAATCATCCACCTGTGGAACTTTGTCATCAAATTACTATTCTAGTACATTACAATGTTAGAGTAATAAGTTATACACTTAATTATTTCATACAATGAAATTCACAAAATTTTGATCACACATTGATCATCCACCTGTGGAACTTTGTCATCAAATTACTATTATAGTACATTACAATACATAGCAACTACCATGATCGATTCTCTCTCTGCACAACCGATTCAATTCAACTTCCCCAGATGAGTAACCATTGAACTTCTCAGAGAATTCAAATAGTCTCTATCCAAGTCAGCAACCTCCACTGAATGGCATACACATCAGCAGTCACCAGCCCGTGCTTTCCTCCTTCATATACCACTTATCATGGCCAGGGTCCACCAAGACACATGTACACTGCTTGTGAAATATTGGAGAATAAAAAAAGGAATCTACAATATTCCCAATAAGTCTCTCAGAAAAGACTTAACACAACAACACATGTTCAAAGCCTGCACACCCCTCATGAGTCACTCGGGACCCACCATAAGAGGCATGGGACGAGCGAGCACTGTTGATTAAGCTGACAAGTTTCATATGCTCAATCAATTCCGCTTGCTTCACAAGAGTGTCGATTCTCATAAAAAAGGAGCGTGAAATAAATGAGCACCGTTGGGTTAATCACATTGCAAACATAGATTAGGATCACCTTTAACTGATACACTTTGTTGTGGTCCACACTGCCATTGGAATCCAAGTCACTTTTGTCTACCATTGGTCCATTAGCGTAGCCCGGTGAGGAGTTCCATTGATGACCCCAAGTCACATTGATATAGTTCATGACATATTGACATATCGGTGAAACAACACATTGTCACTCACCTATATGTGATTGTTCTATCGATGAAGCCAAGGTTCATCATGCTAGCACCAAAGAGAAGGAAGGACTCCGTGGTATAGCGGAAAAGCCATGAACAAAAGGTAAATTCATCAAGTCCTTAATAGAGGTTCAAGCCAGCAAGTTGAGGCACATTTTCCAACAGATTTTAGGATGAAATGATGTTAGTATATTAGACTCGAGTGTGTGATATCATTCAAGAATTTTTTTAAGTTTCTACATTTTCCCCTCTTTAAAGCGAGATACCAATGGGAAACTTTTTAAATTAAAACTGTTGCTTAGATAAAAAAAAATTATGATTTTTGGATGCCCCACTATTGCCCCAATGGAAGGAAAATAATTTGGTACCCTCTCGACAGTTTGGTGAGATGTAGGACAAGGTTGATGATTAGTATACCACCATTTCTTCTAGATCAGCTTGAGAGATGATATGGGGGCTAGTGATATAGACCCATGAGGTTTTCAAGGGTTTTAGATAGTTGGTTGCCAGACCATGGGCCTATGATCAGGGGTAGGTCAATGCCTAGACCACACTTGAATATGATGCTTGGTTTGTGCCCCCTCCAAAACTTATATATCCAATGGGAATTCCTCCTCGAGGGAGGCTGAGAGGGGGGGAGCAGGTAGAGGACGAGGCCAACAACATGATGGGTAGGGTAGAGGATAGGGAAGAGGACAAGATGGCCAGTAAAATTATGGATAGGTCCCCGATGCATCACCACCACCACCTCCACTACATTAGAAACCACTAGTACAACAACCACCATCGAGGCTAGATCCCTGAGATGCATAGATACAATAGTTAAGACAACAACTGCAGGTAGTGATAGCCGAGCGAGATCAAGCTCGAAAACAGGTTGTGGTAGTTACAACTGAGAGAGATCACGAGTGCTAACTTAGGAAAAAATATGATGTGCAGTTGGCTTAGGAGGTCAACTGATGACAACATCTAGATGCTATATCCCAATAGTAGGCCCAATAGGCATAGGGGTTAGTGGAATAGACAGTGTCAGCGCAACTGTAGGAGAAGGCTAGGGAGGAGATAGCTTATTATTGGATGTATTAAAAACATGTCCCTACCCATTGTAGGAAACCTAATTTTGATCATAGGAGCTATGTACAGTCAATTTCTTCTACTTCAATTAGATAACTAGAGCAGCCAGGAGATGGGGACAAAGGCAGCTAGGGATAGATCCCTCCTCAATTTTGTAAACACATTTTTGATATACATCCTGATTTTGTATACATGTATCCATTCATTGGCTCATTTTTGATAGCCTCTTGTATATGTATTTTTGATGATAGTCATATACTCATTGATTCTTATATTGTATCATGACCTTCATTTTTTGATATATATATGAGATGATTCAAATTCATGATGTGTTGTGCCTTTATTTCATGCTTTATGGATGTATGAATGTAATGATATGATATCATGTTATTCTATGCTATGAGTATGTATGAATGCAATGTGATGGATGCACGTGTTTATTTATGTGGTATGTGATATGAGATGATCTATGATGTATTATTTATGATATGTGATGTTTATGAGATGGATGTAGTGCAATGCAATGGATGTGTTACCTTCTTTTTTAGTATCTTTTTATGATATATTTTGACATGATATGATATTCTTATGCAGGATGCATGGATGCATTTATTTTTGTGTACTTTTCCCATGTGATTTATGATGTCATTATTTTTGTACGTATAGGGATGTATATATGGATGATGGAGTTGTGCGTGCTTATGATATGGATGTTATGAATGATAATGTAATGGATTAAGATGCTTAGAATAACAAATCTATATTATCTGAAAGAGCTTAAATGATAATGATGATGTAGTGGATTGTGTTCATTATTATGATATGTTGTGATGATGTGAGATGTGTGTATGTTGATAATTTTTTTGATGCAGGATGGATGTATAATGATGTTTTTGTTGACTATCATGATACCAGGTTAGCGTGGAAAGAAGATAGGATAATAAAATGATTTGACCATTGATTGTGAGATTGATTCAAAATTCTAATAAGTTCATGATCCACGAAGACTTTATTAGATATTGTGATGAGATGGATGATTTTTCTCATATTTGGGATTTGGACTTTCTGGAATTCCTTATGTTTGATATAACACATAGACATGATGCATCATGGTATTGATAACTATGTGTGTGAATAAGTGTCAATAACTAAAACATGAAACACACCAATGAAACATTGTATTGAAGAATCTAATTAAGTAAAACAAACTAAATAATGCAGATTCTTCAAAGTCATTCCATTGTTCTCTATCAAGGCTTGCAGTAAGGCTAGGAACAATACCAAAGGTATGATTAAATGATTTGTGCTAGATTGAATGGATTGATTAGATGAGATTGGAAGAAAGGATTGGATGAATTATTTGAGATGAGATTGGAAGAAATGATTGGATGGATTGATTGAGATAATGTAGATGAGATGTGATGGATATGATAATGCTCATGCACAAACTAAGATGGATTCCATCTATATTAACCATGCAGATTTTAACTATGCAAAATGAACTACACACAATTGTCATTTTGAGAGCTATCTTATGCTTGTTTATCATCATTGAGCTTATTAAAATGTTGAAAGTTAGTACAAACATCGATGGTATAATTAGACTGTGATGACCTGAGTACAACTTCCATACAACTTCCATTGAGATTTGATATTGCAAGATAACACAAGCATCTAGGTATAATGGGACTGAGATGACCTAAGCATCACTTGTGTAAATTAATCATTTTCCTATGCAAATTCAGAATGTCATCAATGATACTTTGTAGAGCATTTCCTATGATAATTTGCACAGTAATATTGATTAACTCACAAAGAGAAAACAAAGAAAATATCATTCTCCTTCCTAGCCCCTCTAGTTCCAGACATCATCGAGGTACTCTAGAGAAATGATAACAAAAATCAAGATAAAACAATTGAACATACATGGTAAAGTGATCAAACCATGATGCAAAAGAGATCATCCAATGAGGGTTGATTTGTTTTGTTTTTGATGTTGATTTGGATGGTCGGTTTTTTGATTGATTGCGATTAATGTTCAGCTTGATGTTTAGGATGATTGATGTTTTCACTAGGTTGTCTTGTTGTTGCTTGTTTGTTGATTTAAGCTCAAAACAAGTTGCCCCCAATGAGTTCAAGATTTTCCCCCTAGTCTAGGATGAGACACGACCATTTTATTGATTTTTTTTTAGATTTTAAAAATATTTTGATTTTTTTGGATTTTGATATTTTTTTTATTTTTTTGGATTTTGATGTTTTTTTATTTTTTCAAGGATTTTGATGTTTTAAAAAATTTTAATTTTGATTTTTTAAAAGTTTTTCAAGGACATTTAAGATGGAATGGGATGACCAATTGAAGAAAAAATATTCCCCACAATATAAGAGAAGATGCATGATGAAGGATATGGTATGGAAGATTTGGATGAAGTGATAAGGATAAGATGCATGATTTTCAAGAAAATCCTTAACCTTGTCAAGATCAAAGGTGAAAATGAGGATAATGACCATGAATGATAAGAGGAAAATGGAAGATAGTATATGGATAGGGAGATGGATATGAAAGATAATATTTTAATGATAGGGAGATGGAGGAAGGGTTTAAGCATCAAGTTTTACGACTAATATCCCCCGAATATGTGCTCTAATAGACCATGGGAATTAGAATTATAAATGTTGGCATGATAGAAGAGGTAGAGGGCTTATGCAAAGCTTTGAATTAAAGGAGGAGAATGGGGATTGGATGTTGGATAATGGATAGGAGGTTGGAAGGCTTGGTGATAGATAGATGGAAAGGATGGCAAGATTAACATTGACACACACCTTGAAGGGTGGTGGAGTGATGGAGGAAAAGTGGATTTGGAAGGTGATATGATTTTAGATGGGAGATGGGGAGAATTTTTTGGATTATCAAATTTGGATGCCAATTTTTATTTTATTGCTTCTATGAGACTTTTAGGAATCCACATGACTTTTGATTTTGATATTTTCTTTATGGGCCTTTGTGGCCTTTGAGATTTTTCTCTTTGATATATGGACCTTTGCGGTCTTTGAAATTTTTCTTTTGACTTGATGGTTCTTTGTGGCCTTTTTAATTTTTCTTTTGCTTTGATGGGAATTTGTGGCCTTTTGAATTTTTCTTTTGCTTTGATGGGCCTTTGTGGCCTTCTGAATTTTTCTTTTGATTTTTGGATCAAATTTTCTTCTATTTTTTCATGACTCTTCAAGGATACATGTTGATCCTTTGATACATGTGGATTTTTATATTGAAACTTTTGACATTTGGTACCCAAAATTGCTTCCAAGAGCAATGGGAGGACTGTATTGAGATGAATGATATGGAGGTATGATGGATGAGTTAATGTAGGAAGAATTTTGAAAGTGGATCAAGGATGTGTGCCTTTGTTGTTCTTGAAGAATAGGAGATGGAGAAATGTGGGACCCTAATATGGATGGAAGGGTTGAAGAGCTAGGGTTGGGATGATAAGGACCAAGGGTAAATGGAAGGTTTGATGAACTAGGATAAGGACCTAGGATAGATGGAGTGTTTGATGAACTAGGATAAGGACCTAGGATAGATGGAGAGTTTGATGAACTAGGATACCTAGGTTGAGCATGAGGTATATAACCAAGGCTGTGAGAATATGAATGCGCTTGGATAGAAAGGGGTTCTAGGATACCTTGTTCATGAAGTCCTAAGCCTTTCAATTTGTAGTTCATAATTTTGCACATTCTTTTACCCATGGGATATGCATTGTTTGTGAAACAAAATGTGAGTCCATTTTGAGGAGGATATGATATGGATGAAAGGATAAGTGTTGGAAGTAAACTAGAGTGGATAAAGGTGGAGGGTCCCAATTTATAGGTGTGGGGTTCATGGATAGCTTGAATAGGTGTGATAAGCCCTTGGCATGAGGATGATGGGATAATTTTATCTTGACTAGGAAATGAATCATTAGATGAAGGAGATGGAGTAACTTGATTATCAGATGAAAGGGAATCTTTTGATAGGATGGAAGAATTGTTCTACTCCTGGGATGTGATGGAATAATAAGAGAGTATGGATTCATTGAATGGGGTGGACAAAGAACTTGGAAGAAAATTTTGTTCTTGAGATGGAATAGGATTATCATGGGTGAATAATGAAAGGATGGGATCATCATATGGTTCTTGAGAGATGGGATCTTGATCAAAGATTGGAAGGGTTTGTAGAATTTTGGTATCATGGGATGGAGTGGAAAGAATGTTTTGATCAATATGTATAGATTGAAATGAATCATTGAATGTAGAGGATATGATAGAAGAAGGTGATTTAATGGGATCATTAACTTGGGTGGAAGAACCATAAGGTTTATTTTGGATAGTGGGGGATAAAGATAAATGCATGACATGACAAGATTTTGATGGCTTAGATTTGGGCTTCTCATTTAACCTTTGCAAAAATTCAAAAACATTGAATTTGGATGATGTTGTTTTTGGAGGAGAAGAGGTCATGTTCATATTTTCAGCAAAGAAATTCTTAGTTGTGCCCCCTTATATTTCCTTGATTTTCCCTTGTAGTGCTCTTATTTGTTGGGTAAGAGTACTAAGATCGTTTAAGGGAGTTTCATTCTTTTCAAGATCCTATTTAATTTTCTCCATATTGTAGTCAGAGGGCAATTTGGCACCTTGGTTTGCAAATAGAAGAAAGTATCCTCCTTTATTTTTCTCTAAGATCTTATCCAAAATTATGTGAAACTATGGATCCTGTTCAGCTTCTTGAATCATTTCATCAGTTATTTCATCATTTGAACTATTCCTAGTACGAAACCTATGGAAAGTATTTTCTTCCCTATCACCCATGTTGTAAAGTGGATCTCTTCTTTCGTCTTCTTCTTTGTGTTTTTGGGACCTTGTGACAACAAGAATATGCTTATAAAAAATTTCAACTAACTTTGATCACCAAATGAAAGAGTGCAATTTTGTTGGATATCTTAGTCTGAATAGAATGAAAATTCTATTGATATGACTAAAGAATTTTTTAAATTTTAGCTTGTGATTCCCTTGTTGAAAGGATGATGATCCTATTATGGGAATTAAACTAGAAATCAGAAATAAAGGTGATGTTCTCACTTTGTGATGTTTTGATCGTAGTTTTGCAAAAATAAGGATTTTTGTGGGTGCTTAATGTTTCCAAGTTTTTCTCTATTGTTTATTTCCAATCCCTTAACATAAATTTCATGGTTTGATTTGTCAAATTCTTGTGTTTTCTGGATGATCTTATCTGAATTAATGTTTTGAAAAAATAGCATGCAATAGGGAGATAGTTATTTTTAAAGACATAGAATCTAAAACATTGAGTGTATGTTCAAGGATCGAGCATGACCCTTTTTTATTTTCACTAGTATTTGAACAAGAAGACACTTCAAGTAGAATCACTCTTAATGGTCAAAGGGTCATCATAATAATCATAGCCCACATCTCAAAATTGCATCTACTCACACAACCATGTCACCCCCTAGAGGGCACTTGTGTTTTTGTCTTTTCCAGGTGCGTACTCAAGGTTAGATTTCTTGATCCCTTGAGCAAAAAAATTATGGCAATTATATGGTGAGTGTCTTGGGGTTAGATTCTTCCCTCCGCTTGCATTGCCAATATTATGACGTTTGGATACTGACACGGTTGGCTTCTACACTAAAGTTTGTAGTAAGGATATTCGTTTGGCACAGCAATAGATAAACTCCCTCAAGATACCTCCCAATATTTAGAACAAATATTTTGGGGATGGTTATCTTGCACACTTTCATTGAATATGGGTTTCCCAAAAATTCACTTTTGATTAGAGTGGGTTGGAAACCTTGGCTTTATGTGTTCCCACTTAGGTCGTTCCTCTTGGGTGAGTACATTTTCCCACAAGAGTCGGCCTTCTAAGGGATGTAATAAAACATAAAGTGCATAAAATGAAAGGGTAAGTCTGGCATTTTGATCACCCAGTTAAGGGGAGAGCATAGACCTATACCCAACAATCACAACAAACAATATAGTTCAGTTTTAAATCCTAAATGAAAATTTTCTATACTAAGTGAAGATGTTGCTTCACAATAAGCATGGGATTCATTTTAAATAAAATAAAATAATGTTTGGTGACTATCCTAGGATTGATGTATTCTAATTCAAATGGCTACCCTAGGATTGATTCATTTTAATCCAAATGGCTAGCTTGGGATTGGTTCATTTTAATCCAAAAAAAGTAATAAAATCACTGGCCGCAATTGCGTTGGATCCAAATAGAAAATTATACAAATGTCATATGCGCTAGAACAAAGGTCATATGCACTATAGAACTCCCAAAGTGTTTAAAAACACTTGTTACAATCATGTCATAATGATTTTTCTTTCATTTGCATGCTTTGTGATCCTTTAAAACTCTACAATACAAGCTCCAAATATTATATTAATTCATGAAACAAGAAGATATGATGGTTAGCTAAATGATTAAGCATAAAAACCTTAAAATTTAGACCGGATTTTATTGTGGTTTGACATTAAGTGAAAATTTGAAAATATTAACTCTATCAAAGTTGATAAAAACCTACACCATTAGATAGCTTGTGAAATTCTACTCCATTTCAAAAAAAAAAGATCCAAAAAAAGACCAAAATATGACTAAGATATGGCTATTTTAAGACTGACTATAAAAAAGGAAAGCAAACAACATATGCGCTAAATTGTCCATGCATGTGCTAAAATAACACATGAATGCACTAAAACAGAGCAGCTATGCACTAAACCAAGTCTCGTATGCACTAAATTGTCCATGTATGCGCTAAAAGAACACATGAATGCGCTAAAACAGAGCAACTATGTGCTAAAACAAGCCTCATATGTGCTAAATTATCTCATGTATGTGCTAGAATAGGTCTCATATACGCTAAACCACGAGTCCAGCCTGTAACTTTCTAGAAAACCTACAATAAAATATTAAAAATGGGGCAAGAGCCCCATGGTGGGCACCAAAAATGTGTGTGTGAATAAGTCTCAATAACTAAAACATGAAACACACCAATGAAACATTGTATTGAAGAATCTAATTATGTAAAACAAACTAAATAATGCAAATTCTTCTAAATCATTCCATTGTCCTCTATCTTGGGTGTTTCTACAAAAATTATTTGCTCTCAATTGGTTTAAGCAGCAGCTCAATAGAATGACCACTCCAAGAATGAGTATTATGCAAGCTAAGAAATCTAAACTCCTATGCTAAATGATTGTAAGATGATACAACTATTGTGCAACTAATGAACATGATTAAGCTATGAATTGAAACTAGATTAATGTGCTTGATTGCTAATGTTGTGCAACTAAGATGCTTGATTGTTGGAGATATTTCACTATAATGCTCTTACTATGCAACTAAAATCTATATTTTGGAAAAGCCAAGAGGTTGTATTTATAAATTGTCAAAAGGAAAAAGCTTTGCTGGCAAGCTTCAATGGTTGAGATTTAGCCTGGAAGAATGGATGGTGAGAGATGGAGAGGTTGGAGAGAATATAGTTACTAGAGAGAAAAAGATGGATTGTGTTTTCAACCCACAAAACCTCCTCATTCAAAAATGGAGACAAATTGTCATTTGTCATTTCTAGTTTAATGAAGCAATTTTATTTATTGAAGATAATTGCTCAATTAAATAATAATTTTATTTAATTTCTTGTGACATGTGCAAATGGAAGCTTCCAATTAAATATAAACATTTAATTATATGTTTGGAGAATATTTTTAGAAGCTTTCTTAATTAAATATGAAATATTTAATTAATTGTATAGTTATGGGTTTTGATATTTGAAGAAATATATTTACTTTATATAATAAAGTAATGTGATAATTAATTAAAATAAATAATGGTATTTATTTAATTAATTAAGAAGACATGAGAAAATGATAATAGTGAATGATTTATAGAACATTATAAATAAATTATTAAGTTTATTTAAATGTAGTTTGAATCAAGAAGATTAATTAAATAATGCATATTTAATTAATTTACCAGGCTAATATGATTTGACCATTTTTAGATGTGTACAATAACCAAGACGAAATTGTATTAAGTATAATGGACTTTGTCTCAAAAAATGGATAGGATAGTTCTTGTTCACACGTTGACATACAAAAACCTCATTGGAATGTAGTTTAAAAGTCTTGAATATATTAGACCAAAGCCTACTCAGTAGTCAACAATCTATTGCAAACAACCTCCCTACGCACAACTAAGCAAGTATGTGCCAAGATTATCTTACAAGAATACCCACAAGCATAGCAAATGAAAGATAATGATTGATGCCCCATTCCTTTCTCTCTAAATCATTGAGACAACATCGAGAGGTCCTCGAAATGGGTCTGTACACACTTGAAAATGTCTTGAATGATACCATACACTTGAAACAGGTATACTAACATCGTTTCATCCTAAAATCCATCTTCTATTCACTTAATTGATTAAATCTACCTAGCTATTTAATTAATTGCATCATTTTCATCTATTGATCTGATTGACCTAATTAGATTAATTCACCCTCTTTCATGCTAACATTTCATCCTATTAAATTAAATACTTCAAATTATTTAATTTAAATCTCTAAGTCTTCTTATTTAATTAAATAACCCTAAGTTGTTTAATTAATTATCATATCACTATCCCCCTTTTCATCAAATCATTTAATTAATGAATATCATCTAATTCCCCTAATTTTCATTATTGAAACTTTATTTAATTATCAAATTACTAATAAATCTAATCCCCCAGTTGAAAGGGAATATTTCTCCTTTTCACATTCCCCTAAAAAGAATATTCCTTCCCCTTTTGCACATTAAAACTTTGTTTTAATTTGTTAAATATCTAGTTTTCCTCACCCATGAGGATATTCCAAAGAATATTCTTCCTTTTAATAAACTTACAAGACTTCATGTGCAAGTTAGGCTACAAGAATTCTTGTGCAAGTCTTGAAAGTGTGTTTGTTTGGATAAATGTGAGTCATTGACTAAATATCATCTTGCATTTTCAATCCTTGATGGAATCCATGATCCATGCCTCCATCTTCCTTCCTTTTTGACCATTGATTAACCTTTTTAATCTTAACCCTTTATTTCTTATTTTCTCTCCTATAAATAGGTCACTATTTGGAGACAAATGGATCCATCTTTTTCAGAGAAAAACTCATGTTGTTGAAATCAATCACACTCACACTCATATTTAGAACAAATTTTAAATCATTTTAGCTTAATTTAATTGCATATTAGCTTAGCTTTCATTAATGGCTTCCATGATAACATAGATGCATTCATGTAGCTAATTTGGTAATTAGGGTTTGAATATTTTTAGCTTAAAATCCATTTAGATTAGCTTTGCACTCACCCATATCAATGATTTTAGCATACATCATGTTAAAATATCTTGCATCATGTTCATTTAGCTTTAAATCATGCTTCATCACATATCTATCATTGATTTCATTGATTCTCTTCAATAGAATCGATCGAAACAAGCTCATTTATCCATGAGATTGGGAAAAGGTCATCATTCCACATCAATGTGACACCACTCCCCCAATAGGATAAGCTTCAATGGATTAGAATAGGTGTTTTTGAAGCTTTCATAGTTTAGTATGTTAATTTTTAATGGATTCCTAATTTAATGTTTATTGATTAATCTTATTGGGATTGGCATTTAGTGGCATAAGTATACTTCGTATCCTCATGGATCAAGTGTAGTTGGCCCATACTAATTTGTCAGTCACATTTTGGTGCTAGAAGGAGGGCACAAACTAACTAATATGACAATTTTCTTGTCAAGTCCCTTTTTTCCTTATGTTTTCAATTACAATGACACTATTGATTATCCACCGACATATTTGATGATGCGTTGCTATACAGTGATGCACTTGAAATTTTATTTTAGTGATGCATAATTAAAATAGAGACACAATTAATTTCATCACTGCAAATTAATTTAGTAACGCTATTGTCATTTTTAATGCAAAATGAATTTTAATATGGTGACGCAATCAATTTGGTGACACAATTGACCTCACTATTTTCTATAGAGTGATTCTTTTGAATTTTTAATAAAGCGATGCATATCTTATGCAGCGATGCTATTGATAGCTTTCAATGACATAATTGATTTCAATGCTACAAATTACTAGTAAACAAAACTGAGCTTGGTTTTTTGACATTTTTTTGATTTTTTTTCTTTATCTGACCTCTAACATGTCTCTAACTTCTTGTTTGGTTTTTAGGCTAATAGGGTTTTGTAGGTTTAGACAATACAATTTGAAGAAAAGAAGCATACTACTATTAGTTGAACTTGAATTGTAATAAGTGTTGCGACACTTTTGGGGAAATTATAACCCATTTATGCTAATTTTTATTTCATGTTTTAGGACCAAACTAAATTTATTTTGGGATTTAAAATGAACGTTCAAATTTGTTAAAATTGAACCTTCACATCATTTTGATTGTTGGATTAAAATTGAACAATACAACTTTCACACTTCAAATTGGTGTTTAAAATCAACTCATTTTGCTATGATGGATTAAACAGAATATGTTTTTTATTTGACTACGTATTATTGTTGTGCATATCCAATCCCTTATCCTTCATGCAATCTTGGGTGAAGATAAATACACAAGTATTTTTTTATTACTTGGAAGTGCTTATCCTCTCCCCTTGCACCTATTGGCAATCTTGGGTGATAAAAAGATTTTTTATGCTTTAAACATGTGTCACCTTTAGAAAGGGCCTACCTCCCAACTTGTGAGAGGGAATGAATCAAAGCGGTGCTTTCATTTTGGCTCGCTATATAATTAAAATTGGTTGTGATGAAAGTCATTGATTGAGCTAGTTTTGGTTGTCCCATACTAAAGAATGTCTCCCTTAGTATCCTTGTGATGTGTTAAAACCCTTTGATATTTGTAAGGGATGGGAGGCCTCTTAATTGAGTAGAATTACCATGTGTATGGAACTAGTTTATCCCATATATGATCATTAAAATCCTTGTTTGTAGTGGCTAACCAAGTCCAATTTCCAAAATGTATTTTAAGGTAGTGCATTGGAGTAGCACCGCTCCCAGGAGTTACTTACCATGTTTGGTTTTTGATTGAGGTAATAAATAAAAATGGGAAGGGACTCCTTTGCTTGATGTGTCAAGACATTACATTTCCTTGACATAGCCTATTTGTCCACTTCATATTCTCAGATTAATCATATCTTCTGATGGCTGGTAAGCCTACTAAGAAATACGTACATGATCTATCTAGGATTGTAAATGCTTGAAAATCTATTTAACACTTTCTTGATTCCAAAAAAATTGCAAACAAATATCAACAAATTATTTTCAAAATTTCAAACCCTTTGGTCTAAGTATGGATACCCTTTGAGAAAACCTTGATATTGATGCTTGTCCTAAGGATTTATTCTTAGAGACTTCTAAATATTTTGGTTTACATCTCAATCCATACTTCCCAAAGTTAACCTCAGTAATTGTGCCCTTGACTTCATCATTTTCACAAAATGGACTTTGTGGAATTGATGATATTTTTAAAATATACATTTAGTTTGAACTTAAGAAATACAAGTTTTTTTAGTAAAAAGAAACTCATTTAAGCAAGATAACTTGACCAAATTGAACCCCACATGACCATTTGGCATCTGATCATGCCAGTTGAACAACCCGACCTTACACCTGCTATGATTCAACCAAAATTTGAACTCATTGAAGGAGAACAAACCGATATAATTAGTAGTTTGAGAAGCTTCACTTTTGAAACAAAAGAAACACCAACCCAATGGAGAAATAGAGAATACATCATAGAAGAGGAAGATGAACAAGATAATATTGTCACTGGAAGGACCATATTACCACCACCTACATGGCAATAAATATCCTCTTTTATATAATATTAGACTTCTCTAAATGATCTCTTATAAAATCAAAATTCCCAAGAGAAGGTCTAAATATCGTCACTTAAACTTAGGCATCATAGTCTGAAAGATATCAAAATACACCTTGTAGCTCTTTACCACAACAGGAACATTTTAGTAAGAAATTTTTATAGATGCACTTCAATAAAAAATCCAAACTTGTATGCCCTATTTGAAAATCAAAACGTTAGTCTTTTCCATGATCTTGAACTTCTCTAAATGATCTCATGAAAAATCAAAATCCCTAGGAGAAGGTCTACATGCCACTATTTAAAACTTAGACATCATGGTTCAAAGTACATTAGAAGATGTATCCTAAGATATTACCACAATAGGAAGAATTTGGTAACAAGATTTAATAGACTTATTCCATTGAACAATCCAGACATTTATGCTCAATATGAACCCCTCATTTAATTCAAACATTGGTCTTTTTGGATTTGAACACTTTAGAGGTCTAATTTCTCACTACCTTGGTCTTGGAAAATAAAAGGTTCATTCTAGATCAACATTGGGTCAAACATTTCATCCACCCCTTCATCAAAAATCATCCTTCACTTCAGCAAACTTTGCAAACTTTTGAACACACCAACACTTTGAACTTAGACATCTATCAACCCAAACCCTAACTTAGCTACTTTGTATGTGAAATGAATCATTTTCCATGCACTTATTTAATTTAGTTATCATCCTTGGAATAGTTTATCTTGAAGGTCATGAGTCTACCTTAAATATTCACAATTTTATAAATATCCTTTTATCCAAACATCAAAACATCAAACTTAAATCAAAATTGTCGTCCCAAAATTTTTGCCAAGATCACTCTCCACATCATTCACCTTTTCATCTTCCATTATCATATTTTCTCCCAAAATACTTAGAGCATCCCTTCTACCTATATTTGAGTCAACTAGAGAGTTCAAACACTATACATCTCAAAATAACTCTCCCATAGGTGACCTAAAAATTATGGTAAAGAAAATATCACAACACAAGAGAATTATGGAGAAAACCAAAGTCACATTCACCTCAAGTGATCCCAATCCTTTAGAATTTGATCCAATAAGTCAAGTTACCCCATCACAAAAACCCTCATCTCCATCAGGGCCATATGAGATAGAAGATGTCACGAACAACCCATTTGGACTTACTAAGGAATAAATCATGGAGTACAAATAAGAACATCAAGCCTTAGAAAATGTTACTTCAATTTCCCCATCTTCTGTTGCACAATCATTGGCACAAGGCTTGAATTCATCCACCTTGAAAATAAATCCATTGCTAAATCAAACATCCATTCCTAGTATTGCAGCTAGTCTTGCTAAAGACTTTGGACATACTTTTCCATTCGAAAGAAACACACTTGTGGGTAATCTCAACACCAATATATCCACCACTTGGACACCAAAATTTGGCACTTCTACCATTCTTGAACACCACTTACACCTCATGAGTCCACAACTATCTCAACATATCGAGGGTACCCATCTTCATCCATCCCCACAAGTATCACATGTGTGCCCAAAATATCACATGGAAGTATAGGCCAAGTGTATCAAATCGACCCACAAGGGCATGCCAATACCCTAACGCAAGGTCAACCCTTAAAAAAAATAGGGACATCTCTATCCAATCCCTCAATTGGTTCATCCACACCATTGGTTTGATAAAACACATCCATCACATCCATCATGAATCCAAAACAATCCCTTGGTCACCAACCCCATCAACCAAGGTAATAATTTTTCCACATCCCTAGCGCAAGGAAATCCCCAAGACATTATACAAGGGTGTTGGAAACAAGCTACACTAAGAGGGGGGGTGAATCAGTGTTGTGCAAAATTAAACATTATTAACCTTTATCTTCAAAGAACTTGTAACATTCAACAAAAATGCATGAACAAGAAAAAAACAATCACAACACCATAACACAAGAATATTTATGTGGAAACCCTGTTAGGGGAAAAACCACAGTGGATGGCCAATCCACAATATGATATGAGTATACTCAAGTAAAATTTACAATATGGGGAATGCACTTGCATTCAGGTGCACTGCCTAGAGCTCATTTCTTAGAGGGTAAGCTCATTTACTTACAAAGAGAATAAAATTAAAACCATCTGAGAGTTTGACCTGAGAAAAATAGCATCTACATATGCTTGATTATAGTTCCAATTAGGCACAATATTCAATCTTCTATCCTACAGACTTATTCTGCACTTCTACTCTATTATGCTCACACTTGAAATATAGATCCTTCATGCACAAGTGAAACTATGCATTATCACTCTTCTTCTCTACTCTTATTCATAATTCGCATCGACACACACTTCATACATGCTCCAAAATGATACAGACGATCTCATATATATATATATATATTTGTAACTTAGAATTCAATTACAATATGTTAGCTTCAATAGAACAAAAGAATATTTACATATGTCGGCTCAAATCATGAATAAAGTATAGTGCACATCCACAATGGTTGGCCACAACATAGCTAGGACCCAAATAAAGATGCACGAACATAAAAATACTTAACTAATTTCTTCCCGTATATCCACGACATGATATATTCACGAAGTCGGCTCCAATACTGATAAAACAAATAATTAGCTAACCGGATCTCCTAACTTCCACATAGATCAATACGAGGCATTGAGATTTACAGATAACACTAAGAATACATCAATCAACCTTCACTGAGATACACAACACAAAATATTAACTAAAAATTTGTATGTTAATTGATGAACCCAAAATTGTCGGATGCTATGTTCTTCCTTAATTGTTTGCAATCTGACTGTTGATAGGATAAATTGATGATGTGTGGATCTAATCACTAACTGGGGTTTCCATCAATGGCAACACCAAATTATATTCATAGTGTCTCTTTCCAACAATCTCCCCCTTTTTCATTGATGGCAACACTTAGTGAAAAATGACTAAGTGTCGGATCAGTACCAATATTAACTACACTACCAAAATTTCAAAAACCAAACTCTTCTCCAAAATACAATTCTCCCCCTGAGATGATATACATTTTTCACTCTTCTCTCTACCTCTTTGAAATCAATGGAAAAGGCATGAATCTGGATGCCAAAATTTAACAAAACTATAATGAACAAGTTGCTTATGTACAAAACAGGCTTCATAAACTTACATAAACTTGAAAATATATGAAAAATCTTTCTTCAGCAGAGCCAAATTTTTGTCCCAAACTCTCTTGAGACTCTCCAGGATTGTTATATGTCCACAAACCAAATAGGATTATGTCTCTGCAGACTCTAGGTTTGTTGGATCACTCACTACTTTAGCATATTCTGCTTCTTTCAATGCACTTGACATAATTTCTATCTTTGGGCCAATCAGACCTCTAAGTTCACATGCTCTTGCAATTTTTTTGTCATTTTCCTATTTCAAGCATTTTATTCTATCAAACACAAATAAAAATTATCCTTCTAACTTTCCAACACTACCATTTAAAGGATCATATGCATCAGAAATAGTGGCTAATTATTTTTCCAAATCCTTAATCTTCTTTTCATTGTCATCAATGAATTTTGATAAAGAAAAACAAGATTTATAAATCTTCACACCTTTTAATAAAGAATTATGGATATTTTCCACACAAGTGGCTAGAAATTTTTTTATCCTTAGAAATCATTTCCTTCAACCCATTTAATATTTGAGCATCAAATTCCTTTTGAACTTTGACCAAAGTAGATTTCTCAAGTGACTCAAAGTGAGTACTTACTGAGTTGATGAGCCTCTTTAGTTCACTGGAGGAGGATCTGGTTGGATCTTTCACATGAGTGGGCATTATCTTTTTTGGGACTCTAGATGCAAGATTTAGAAGTTCACTGTCCTCAATATGGGACTTTAACAGTTCCTCTCTATCTTTTTCTTGGGTGAATGATGCTACTTTCATTTTATGAATAGGAATGAGAGTAGATAGGCCAATCCGATCTTCAATCAGTTTAGGATCAAACTCTTCATTTTGTTCTACCAACAATTTCTTCACTGCCTTTGTAGTGTCTCTTGCTTCTACAAGAATTGTATTTACATCAACCTTCTTCTCTTCAGCCATTACTTCCTCAGTTGCAGGTTTTGGCTTGTCTTCAGGGATCTCTACTTTCTCAGCTGATACATTTTCCAGAACTTCAATTTCCATAGGCATCTCTATGTTGACCTTTTCAGGAAGAATCTGAAAATCTTCAGATGCGTCTTGTTTCTCTTCTTCTTATTCTTTTCCCAGACTAGATGAAACATCATGAGTTCCTTTAGGTACAACATCAATTCTTCTATTTAACAAAACCTTTCTCAGAATTTGTTATATTTCTTCAGCAACTTCCTTGGTTTGACCAATCATCAACTTATTCACTCTAGTTTTTGTTTTAAACTCCTTCTTGGCTTTGTTCAGAATTGACTTTATTTCTTCTATAGAAGCTACTGAACACAATTCAGCAAGAATTATTTCTCTCATCTGCTCTTCTTCTGATCTGGAATTATCTCTCCTCATCTCCAAAATATCATATAAACTTTTGGGAAAATTTAGCATTATTTCAATCAAAAAATTATTGAAAATATTCAAATTTTTTATTGTTGCCTCTTCAAGAATTCTCTTGTCAGATTCACCAAAAGAATCATACCATTTATGGAGTGCCTTGAGATTTCCATCCTTAACCAAAGCCTTTTCAACTTCCTCTACTGACATACCTGGATTGTTAGTTTTTGTCTTCTTCTTTGCTTGAACATCTCCACCAGAGGGTTTATCTTTTATAATAGTTGTTGCCTTGGTGCCTTGATGCTTGATTTCTTTAACACCTTCATCAGAATTTGTTTCTTCATCATCAGAAAATGCTACATAGACTCTTTTGCTGTTATCTTTCTTCCTCTTTCCTTCTTTACCAAATCCCTTAGATCCAATTTTCACAGGGATTTATTTTGTTGCAAGGGTTGAATGGGATGCAGAGCTTCTAGTCCATCTAGCTCAGGCAGATGGTGTTGTCAGAACAGTTGATTCATTTTTTGCTAACTCCTTTGCTGCCTCAACTTCTTCTCTTTTCTTTCTGGCTTCTCTTATTTTCTCAATGGGTATGCCCATAATTCTCCAAATATTTCTACCTCTTTTCTAACTCTTTTGGTTAACACAGGTTTCTTGAGCTCATTGTGAACTTGCATGTTATTTTCAGCATAGGTACTAAATCTCTCTTTTGATTGATCTAGAGGCTTGCTCAACAAATGTTCTGTATACATTTCTAGAATGCGCTCCTCCACTTCATATCCCATCGACATAATCTAGATTGTTCTGGGATCAAAAAATTCCATCGTACATTGATCAATACCTACCATGAAGCAAATTGTATCCTTGTATTTCTTTATAATGGAAGTGGGAATCCTCTCTCTGCCTTGCATCATAGTCTGAAAAACTTTTGAAGTATCCCTAGATAGTAGCATTATTTTTCTTAGTTTCTTCATATGTGTGAAAGAGATCTCTGATGTGAGCAACTACCAGTTTGTCTTTTTTCCAATGAATCTTTCTGAATCCTAGAACCTCACCCGTGAAATAGAAGAATAAGCATAATAGCAAGTTACCATATTTGAAATAGTTTTTCTTATCCTTCTTGATCTTCACAAGATTTTTTATTAGCTCACTCCTCAGCAATTCACATAGATCATAGTCTACATTTTCTTTCACCATTTGATAGGCAACATAAATAGCAGTACTAGACATAGAGTTGTCTCGATTAGAATGATAAATCTTTTACCCAATAACCATAGATGCAAATTCAACATCTACATCAACAATTTCATCGATTGTCATTTCTGTTATGTCATACTTAGAGCCTGTAGCATCAATGACCGTTTGATTCTTCACTAATTTCAGAATTGGTAATCCACCAGAAGAATTTAGACCTATTACAACATTGATAGCCTCCTTTGTGATTTTGAAAGGTATTCTTAACCACATGAATTCATCATGGACTCGACTCAGAATATAAGAAATCCATTTTGACTCTTCAAAGATGGAAATTTTGACAATCTGTGTAAATTTCTTTGCTTCTAGGGTTTTATATTCTGACTTCACACATAGATATTCACCTATGATGTGATTATTATACAAATTCAGCAGTTTTGAACTTTCTAGTTCTTTAATATTTGCATGAATATAAACCCTAATATCCTTTATGTGTAACACACTGTACGAAACCTATGAAAATTCTCCTAATGGATCGATCTCAACAGACTTGTAAGGATGCCATTTGAACTTTGGATGAGGCTTGCCCTTAACTTCAACTACTAGTGGAGTAGCCATTATCAATTCAAAAGTTCACAAAGTTTCACCAAAAAATACCTTTCCATTGGATCACAATTTGATTTCTAAAAGCTTCTTCACACCTGAATTTTGATTGAATTCACCTTAGAGTTCTCCAAACTTCTTTTCTTCAAAATGCGAAGTGACAAATGAAGGATAGAAATGTATTTTTATCACTCGCATACTTAACCCTTTTTGACACAATAAATGCTTTTATCCTAACTCATCCGATTAGACTATTTTCGTGCACTATGACAGATAAATCTTTTGTGGATCTTCTACATTGCATAAAAATTTCACCAATAGGTTCAACAACATCTATAACACATCTATGCACTTACTGAACTTATCCATATTTTGGTGTCAGTTACTAGAAGGGGGTTTGAAATATTTTCTTGATAGCTCCCCCTAAGCCAAAGGCCTGAAACGAATTCCTGGATGAACTACCAGAAGATGGTTCTGGTAGTGGTGTATTTTATTCAATAGAGGGACTCTTCTTTACCCATTTCTTCTACATCTCCTGCTTGACCACATCTATAGTGACTTTGTCTTTTCCTTTAACATCCTTCTACATGTTCCTTCTTTGATTTATTGGACCTCTTCAGTTCCAACAAAATGTAGCAATGTGACCAAATTTTTTGCAGTTATAACACACAACATTTTTCTGTCCAGACCAGTTGTTCCAATGATTTCCTTTTGATTTGTATTGGTTAGCAATATTCCCAAATCTATTGCATGTATAACATATGACATTTATATGAAAATTGTTCATCACATTTCTTCATTCATTTGAATTGTGACCAAACTTATTGCAATTAAAAATTTGACTTGCAAATGATGGACCAGTTTGATTCATCCTACTTCTACACTAAGAAGCCATGTGTCCAAATTTATTGCAATTGAAATAGTATCCATTGAATTTATAAGAATTATATTGTCTTATCGGATGCCTTCCAGACTTGTTCATCTAATTTCCTTGTCTGAATCTCCTTTGCCCGGATTTGGAACTTTCTCCTTCTTCATATCCAAGACCTCGCTTGTCACCATTTTTCCTCTAACTGCTAATTAGTTCATCAAGCTTGGAAGAGCTAACTTTGAACTTTTCCTTGTACTCATTTGCAGTAGCAAGTTCATCTCTGATATCATCAATCTATTTTTCAAGAACTTCCTCATTATTTTTAGATCGTTCCAATTCATTATCCAAATGACTGCATACTTCGGATTTTTCTTTCAGAGACTATGCTAGGTTCTCTTCATTCTTCTTCCTATCTTCAATCTCCTTGGTCATCCTCATCATGATAGATTCCATTTCATGCTTCAGGACTATATTATCTCTGGTAAGATTTTCACATTCTTATGTCTTTTTTTTCAGGGCTTGACTGAGTTGTTCTTCTTCAATCCTCTTACTATCATTCTTCTTAATCTAATCATAGAGTTCCTTTATCTTCTCTCTAGAATTTTTTTTTTCTTTCAAAGACTCAATGAATTTCTTAGCATCTATGAGGTTTTCTTGCAATTTTTGAACTTCAAACTTTGACTAATCAAGATCATCTAGGGCCACCAAAAGGTGTTGTTGAAGACTGCTTGAATCCATTGAAACGCTTTCCAAGATCTCCCCAAGTTGTTACAATTCTTCTTCCGAGGAACTAGATCTCATACCAATTGTTGGAAACAAGCTACATTGAGAGGGGGGGTGAATCAGTGTTGAGCAAAATTAAACATTATTAACCTTTATCTTCAAAGCACTTGTAATATTCAACCAAAATGTTGAACAAGAAGAAAAAAATCACAACACCATAACACAAGAATTTTTACATGGAAACCCTATTAGAGGAAAATCCACGGTGGATGGCCAATCCATAATATGATCTGAGTATACTCAAATAAAGTTTACAATATGGGGAGTGCACTTGCATTCAAGTGCATTGCCTAGAGCTCACTAATAAAAGGGTAGGCTCACTACCTTACAAAGAGAATCAGATTGAAACCATCTAAGAGTTTGAATTGAGAAAAATAGAATCTACATATGCTTGATTACAGTTTTGGTTAGAAACAATATTCAATATTTTGTCCTACAGATTGATTTTGCACTTCTACTCTGTTTTGCTCACACTCACAATACAAATCCTTCATGCACAAGTGAAATTGTGCATTATCGCTCTTCTTCTCTACTCTTATTCACAATTCACATTGGCGTATACTACATACATGCTGCAAAATGATACAAATGATCTCATATATATATCTGCAACTTAGAATTAAATTACAATATGTCGGCTTCAATAGAACAAAAGAAAATTTACATTTGTCAACTCAAATCATGAATAAAGTATAATGCGCATCCACAATGGTCAACCACTACATAGATAGGACACAAACAAAGATGCATGAACACAAAAATACTTAACTAATTTCTTCCCATATATCCACAACATGATATATTCATGAAGTCGGCTCTAGTACTGATAAAACAAAGAATTAGCTAACTGGATCTCCTAACTTCCACATGGATCAATATGAGGCACTGAGATTTATAGATAACACTAAGAATACATCGATCAACCTTCACTGAGATACGCAACACAAAATATTAACTGAAAATCTGTATGTGAATTGATGAACCCAAAACTATTGGATGCTCTGTTCTTCCTTAACTGTTTGTAATTTGACTATCGGTAGGATAAATTGATGATGTGCGGATCTAATGAATGACTTGGGTTTCCATCAAAGACAACACCAAATGATATTCATAGTGTCTCTTTCCAACAAAGGGAACCTTTTGAATCAATGGACTCAATGTCCTAGTATGTCATTACACTCACAAAATTGAATGACACCATCCTCATCTTTCCCTACAATCCCTTTCACCATGCAAAATAAAATGGGACCTCAAACTTAAATTCATACATCTCAGTCCACCATCTTACAAGTAATTTTAAACCAAGGGGACCCCCAACCTCTCATCAAAAATCTACTACCCACTCAAACATCAACACCCAAAATCCATCAAATATGTCCCAACAACCAACTAATCATGTATTGCAAGCACATGTCTTAAATTTACAACAAGCACAACAAGCTTATCAAAAATCCATCCAACAACAACAACAACAAGCTTCCCTAGCAACACAAAAATAGCAACAACAAAAGCAAGAAGCCCAAGCAACACAACAACAGTAGAAACAACAACAACCAAATCTAGCAGCACAACAATAGCAACAACAACAAGAAGCCTTAGAATCTCAACAAACAACCTTAACAAAACAACAACATCACGCACATCAAGAAACATAAGTAGTGCAACAACAAAAAAAATCCCAATAAGTATTCCTTATGGCTCAACAGTATGCCCAACAACAACAACAAAAAAGTTCCTACTATAACCCTCAGCATAACATCATTGACCCAAACATGTCAGGAACATATACATCAACACCTCAATCACCTTCACAAAATACCACACCACCATACACACCATACAACACCTTATCATATCAGAATCCCATGTACAACCCATCCACCATCCCACAATATGAAACATATGTTCCTCCACCAAACCCGCAAGATGATCTAGCATCATAAATTAAGGCATTATCACAAGAAATGCAGGACCTCTAGATGAGAAAGATGAAGAAGCCCCATACATAGAACTTATGTCCATATCCATTCAATCGAAAAATCACAATGGTACCATTCCCTCCTGGCTTTGAAATCACCAAATTCGATAAATACAAAGGGAGAGGAAGTCCTATGGACCATGTCAAAGAGTTTAACATCATGTGTATGGAGGTGTCCTACAATGATTCTTATTTAATGTGCCTCTTCCCTCGAAGTTTAAGAGGTCCTTCCATGGATTAGTTTTCTCAACTACCTCCTGGTATCAATTTTTTTCAAGAAATCACTAATAAATTCATAGATCACTTCTCCTTTAACCTTGACATGGATGTAATCTTAGAAGAGTTATATACTCTAAAACAAAACAAAGGAGTATCTTTCACCAATTTTTTGCAACTATGGAGAGAAACAACTAGTTTGAGCAAGTGGCCCATTCCTGATGAACAAAAAGTGGGAATCATCATAGCAAATCTAGATCTAGATCTATCCTTCCACTTGAAAATGTAGTGCATTACCTCTTATGATGAGCTTTTCCTTAGAGCCCTGAACATTGAGAGAGCTTTAATCTCATAGGGAAATACTCAAGCTTACAAATACAATCACCCATCAACTAATTCCAATGAAAAAGCCTCATGTTTGGGCTGAGAACAAGAACATGAAAAATGATGGCATGGTCAATGCTAAGGTGGTCCTAATTGCTCCTAGTCCAAACAACAATTGAATAGCTAACATTCAACCAATTGTGCAACAAACAACACCTCCTAAGGATAATCAAATCAACAACATCAACACATAACAATGACAAACCCCTAATAAGTACAACTATCCAAAATGCAAGTACACATAGTTGTTGAAACCAATTGAGAATATCATGAAAAAGATAGTAGATTCAAAATTGATAACACTTCCCAACTTTGAAAACTACCAAGAACCACAAGATAAATCATCCTAGTACAATGAGAATGATCTTTGTGACTTTTATAAAATCAAAGGACACAAAATAGAGAATTGTATGAGGCTCAAAAATATTATCCAAGACCTTATAGAGAGTGACACCATATCTATTGAGATACCATCTGATAACTAGGATCTTAAGATATACAAGAACCCTATGCCAGATCATAGAAAAGGAGATAACACTAGAAAAGCTAAGGATTAAAAAAATGTGCAACATACCTATTCCAATGTAGTTATTTCATGTGATAGTGTCATCGCCATTGTCACCATCAAAGGGCCTAGTGAAGAATGTAGATTCACCACACAATATGGCAAAGTTACCATCCAAGGAGTCCCATCTCAATCTAGGGCACAACCTACTTTTCCAACATCAAATCCCAACAAGTACAATCTCCTAGATCACTTTAAGAAGACCTCCACATAGATCTCTATCTTAGAACTATTGAGGCTATCCCTCACACATAGGGAAATCTTAGAGGAGGCTTTATCTTCATCATCTATCCTTGAGGATATTGATATAGAATAGTTTCAAGCTATGGTAGGGTATATCGCTAATCATCTTCTCACCTTCTCAGAACAAGACCTACCATCGCAACCATCTCACAACCGTGCTTTGAACCTTGAATTCATCATTCATAAGAACAAGGTTAAAATATTCTTAGTAGATGGAGGTGTTGGTATGAACATTTGTACCCTTCAGTTGATCAACAATCTAGGCTATTCAGAGGATACTATTGAGAAAGCAAAGAGTACCACCATCAAAGCATATGACGATCAAGAGCGATTATCACAAGGCATCATTAAATTACCTATCCAAGTGGGACCCATCATTATAGAGACTATGTCATAACCTAATTTTATTGCATATTTATCATAATATGCTAAATCGAATTATTGAAGAAATTCAATTGAAAGTTAAATGGAGATTCTGGAATATTCAAAAATTGAATGAAATAAGTTGATTAATGTTGACTTTGTGAACTTTTAAAAATTATTTTATATATTATCAAGAATTGAACGTCATTGATCAATTTTCAAGTGCAAGTGTGTGTAGTTGCAAGGTGATAGGTTGAAGGACGAGAACATGGTTGAAGTAGGATTGTTTAGCCAGATCAAATGGTAAGCTAGTTGGAATCTGGGTGCACGCAAAAAAATTGGCATGATGACTTGCATTTAACTAATTTGCATATATAAGAGAACTTTTTTTTCCTAATTTGAATTGTTTCAATGCTTGAAAATTGATGGTTTTTAGATTAAATTGTTTATTCAAACTTTGTGATTTGAAGGAAATGAAAGTGAGCATTGTAAAGAAAATTATTTTTCTTAGTGTAGAAATATATATAAAGATGCTCGAAATGAAAATTTAAGTTCCTTACTTTAAATGATAATGTATGGAACCTATAAGCCATTCTAAAACAAGCAACTTGTATATGAATGCATATATAAATATATATACATGTATATACGTGTATACAAATCGAAAACACACACAAACACACACATATATATACATTATTCGAATACATGGTAAATGTGAATGAAATAATTTAAATGCATATAGATATACAAATATATATAAGTATTTATATATTATATATATCATATATACATACATATACATACATACATACATATATATTCAAATTCAAGTTGAATTCAAAGCTGATAACCATTATATTATGAACCAAACTATGGAAATCAGTGTAGAATCATAAGGGAAATCCACAATGGATGTGACCTACCAAATCATAAAGACAAATTTCTAATTTAGAGGCTGATGACATGGCCATAACACCATCACTCCAGAAAACATGCAAGAAAAGTAGTGTTTTTTCCATTTTTCTCTTTGAAGGAAACATGGGCGAAAAAGGAGAAGAAATAAAGTAACTTGGGAAATTAGAAGGAAAAAGAAGGGATGAACTTGAGACTAGAAAAATTTGGGGAAAATGACATCAAAGTTTGATTGGAGGTAATTCAATCCCATTATTTTTGCATAGACTTAGTTATATTGCTATCATTGAAACATGCAATGAAGCTTTTCCTTCATTTCAATAGAATGTTATCATGGCATCATAGGAATGAGGTTGTTGTTTTGAATGTGAATTAGCTTGAAGCTGAATGTAAATATGTATATAATACCGATTATCACCTCATCAAGGGTGCATGGCCTGTGGCCTGCATAGTAGGGAAAAACAACATAACATAGAGCCTTCATGGATATTGTATAGAGCTAGGCCGAGGCTTGGCCTTCATCCTTATGTTGCATGTTAAAGCTTAGTATTTGTAGGCTATTGAAGTTTATTTTGATTTACTGTATGTGTTTGTAAATATATTCCTTAAGAAGGATTGGTTTTGATCCTATGGGAAGGGTATGAAATCTCTACATTTTATTTGTATTTTTTCTTATGCTTAGTATCGATGGGTCAATACTTGTAATAGGACTTGAATAGTATATCTTAGAGCTTCACATATATGTATATTGTTTTTAATGGGAATTCAGCCCCATTCTGTAAGAACAATGGAAAGATTTCTTTGTTAAAGAAATACCAATCCTTGCTTAGTTTGAACTTAATGTCAATGGGATAACCCCCTGAATGTGTAAATTTTAGATGAAATTCCACATGTTTAACAATGTTGCAGGCATAGTATAAAAAAGTAATCCCTCATGGGGGATTTCATTATACCTTTGATGCTTAGAAAGAAGACATCCAACCATTGAGATTGGTCGATCCAAAGCAATCGTAGCTTGTTTTGTTGCAACCTGAAAAGGTATGAGTATTGTTGAAACTACAGATTTTGTGCTTTTTCTGACTGAAATATGTTGCTCAAGTATCTCTTCAACAAGTAGGTTGAACATAGTTTTCTTTATGCTATTTAATTGCTTATCGAATTTTTAGTGATGAAAGTGTTCAAGAATTTGAATAATAGACACTTTCCTTATGTATGAAATTGGGCTATTTGATTGTTTATTTTCAAATCATAGTGGAAAACCCATTTTTTTAAATAGACAACAAATGCTTCTAAAGTGATCCTATAGCATGTAAGTAGCTTGAGATCAACAAACAAAGTAAACAAAATTAATTGTCTTTAAATGTAACTATTTAGTTTGAAACAATATTGTGATTGATGTAAATAGTCGATATTCTTTTGCAAACAAATTTTTTTTGTTAAAAAGTTATCTTTATAACTCAAAAAATCTTGCTTTGTAACATTCTAGTAGGAAACAATACTTGTTCTATTAATATAATGAATGTTCATATGTAAAAAACTTGTTTTATGATTGTTGTAGTACCCCTCCATTCACACCTTGGATGTGGAGGTGGTTTGGCTTTGGAACTTGGAGATGAAGGTAAAATAATAGGGATATTTAAATGTAGGTGCTAATGAGGTTAAGTAGTTGATGTTGTATATTATGAATGTATGGACTATGTGTGAAGGTTAGGATAAGAATTATTATATATGTTGAAGGATAGGTTTATCATGATGTGTGTGTGTGTTCATACATGACTATTACTAGGATGCATGCTATGGGAATATTGATGTGATTGGAGTGGTTTGGGTACCTTTAGGGTTTTTAATTGATTCTAATATATTATTATTGTGTTGACATGTCATTATGATTTTGATTATGATTACCCTTATTTTCATGAAGATGTAATGACTTGTGTTCAAGTGTTTGCTGATGGACATGAGCTTTTGTTAGTGCTTTAGTTTGCATGATGCATATTTTTATGTTATTATTATTATGCAGGGATTTATTTAGATAGCTAGGTGATGCAGTAGTGTGGTGTTAGGATAGCTAGAAAGGGCGACATCATACCATTGAACATATGGGGGACATATGAGAATAAGTTATGATAACTAGAGTTCCTTTCCTAGTGCTTCAACCATAATGAATATGTGCTCTAGCTTGTATGCTTGAGTGAATAGGTACTAGGCTACGTCTCCACCTAAATTGGTAGATCTGAGTGTGCCTTGAAACCCAATGGATCAATTTATTAGAGATAGCACTTGGTACCCTACCCTATCCATCATCCTCAAAGAGGATGAGTATCTAGTTGATACCTTGTTAGTATTGTCAGTGGTCAGTTAGTGTTGCTTGAAGTTTTTATTTTCACCCCAGTTAGTGGTCAGGTAATTATTCTGGGCATTGGGTTCTATTAGTTTAATTTTTTTGGTAAATAAATAATTATATATATATATATATATATATAAATAATCATCGTTAATAGGAAAACAAATTTATAATGTAATTTTAGAATTAATAAATGATAATAATATGGTAAATAGATAAAATGTTATATAGTCGGGTTATATAATTAATTATTATGTAAGGTCGGTAAATGGTTTTACCGTTTATGTGAAATTGGGTTCACCCAAATTATAAATTATAATAGAAATGATTTTAATTAATTTAAAAATTTATTATGGTGTTGTGTCGAGAAGGTTAACTTAGTAGATTAAAATTAACAATTATCCATTCCAAAGTTGGTTGGGATTTTTCATACAATAAATATCCTCCTTTTTCTTGAAAATGTTTTGGTTTGGGAAAAGGCATTCGGTTCTTTTTGGGGGAGGGAGAAATTTTTCTGTAATTTTTTTTTGTAGATGGTGGATTATGCTGGGAAGTTGGGGGTTTTTGAAATGTTTGAATGCAAAATTGGAGAAGTTGAAATGGTTGTGAAAGTTGGGCTTGACATTAATTCTGTCCTACCAAGCATTGGATCCAAGTTGGATTCGATCATCTCTTTTGTTTTCCCAAGTGTTTATTCAATGCATTTGATTTATTCCTTTTTTATTTCTAAAAAAAAATATTTGATTGTCTTATTTTCCTGGAGATAAGATATTTATTTAATTAATCCCGAATAAAAACAATTGGTAATGCATTTGAAAATCTTGTGTAATTCAAAGATCTTTACCTACTTTGTGGTGTAGATCTCTCTTCTTGTCTACACATCATCATTTTGTTTAACCCTTTAAACCATTACACTTCAAGCACCTCTCTGCATATATCCTATCACCATTGCATTCCATGAGATGACAGCTAGTTACCCCAACCATTTGCATTTTCTTGAAAGTTTCAACAAATTCATTTTGTGTGTATCCAGCCATTTGCATTTGCTTGAAAGTTTCAACAAATCCATTTTGTGTGTATCCAGCCATTTGCATCTACTTGAAAGTTTCAACAAATCCATTTTGTGCATATCCAACTATTTGAATTTTCTTAAAAGTTTCAACAAATCTATTTTCTGTGTATTCTGCAACCATTGTATCCCACAAATTGACATCTCATTGAGGCATTCGTTCAAAGAGTTTGGGTGCCTTCTCTATGTTGCCAATTCTTGCATACTTTTCTACTAGGGCAATTATAACAAAAAAATATGATGTGCGCACCCACATGTAGCCATATGTAGTGGAAATTGACTTTACACCTGCCAATTGCATTTGCATAAAAATTTCTTAAGCCTTTTCAAAAAATCCAATTTGCGTGCATCCTACTATCATTTCATTCCATGAGATGAGATCTCTTTGAGGCCTTCTCTCAAACAATTTGAAGGCATATCCAACCTTACCATGTGCCCTATTCCTCATTGTGCTCACCATTTCCTTTACATCATTTCATCAGGTAAGGTAGGCATTTTAAGATTTTATAATGTTTAAGATGATTTCATTTCAAAAATAATATATATATATATATATATATATATATATTACTATATATTATGGCTAATAATAGAAGAATTTTATAGAAGAAATATAATGATATATTATGGTAAAAGAATGTGATAGTGAGGAGATAAGAATGTTATTGAATACATAATTTTAATTGGAGAATAATTGTTAAAATAAGTATTTAATTTAATATAGATAAAAGAATTGTATAGTTAATTAAGTAAAATGAATTATTTCACAAATAGGTAGTTGATAGTTAGGGGATTGTAAATATTTAATGAAGGTAAAATATTAAGAATAGTGTGATTAATTTAAAAGATTCAGATTAAAGGTAAATGATTAGATTTGTCTCTATTGATTAATTAGTAGGTGAATGTTGATTATTCCTATAATTATCTAATAGCTGATTAGTTAATTAGAATATTGTTACTGTAGTTATTTTCAAATATAATTATTGGGGTAAATAATCATTTAATTGAATTATGTGGTTAAGTGGAAATGAGCGATTGAAATAATGACGTATTATTGAGAATATTTTTATGGTTATAATGTTATGGTTAATTGTTTGTAATAAATAAAGTTTATTGATTATTGGTTTAAGTGTATGTAATTGTTTAAGATTGCTGTCATCTGTGGAAAGTACGTTGGGAAGTGTATTTAGTATGTTTGTTTCCAAAGGCCTAGAGGGAGTATATTTGTATGTATGGTCCTGATGATTGTTTACTTTGGAAATGGTTTGGCAATGTTTTGGGTTATATGCTTTGTGTGAAATGAAACCCTAAAGGTTTTTCCTCATGTTTATGTATGGATTTATGTGATTGTGATGAGTGTGCAAGATGAATAATGGCTTTCTTGATGTGTAGGCTTTACTAGTTGCAAGTAGGGGAAGTGGCTCCTAATGGGGGTTGGGGATCAAGAGAGGCTGCCAGGATAACCCAGGATGGGGGTTGGAGCCTAGGAAGATCTACCAAGATAACCCATATCAAAATATGTGATGACACTCCTCCCTATTGCAGTCTAGCATTCCCTAGTTGTATTTCCTCTTTTTGTTGTGTGAGTGCCTTTAGAAGTGAGGTAAGTGTTGTAAGTGATGTTGGTGTTGTTAGCAGTGTTGTTTTGAAGTCATGTATAGCCTTGATTGTGTTAGCCTATTGCTTTCATGACTATCTGTTGGATGTGGGACCTTGTGTTATCTCCTAGCACGAGGGGTAGACCTCAGGGTTCTACATTCTTGGGAGGTTGGTGTTTTTTCTCCTTTGGGTATTCTAACTAGATGTTTGTGTGCGTGGAGTTTGGTCATTTCAATGAGGATTCTAGTTGTTGTTCCAATTAGAGAATACTTCTTATCATGTATTGTATATTGGATTGTTTTTCCAGTTGTATCTCTTTATGTAATCTAATGCAATCTTCCCACGTGTACTAGGGGAAGAAATATTGTAAATATGGTATTAATGTAACAATTATTGATGATTTCATCTTGTAAAAATTATTGTAAATAAATGCACCCTTCATATGATAGTTAGGAATTGATTCTTTAATGCTGATTATCAGTTGATGGAAGTAAGTAATGTAGAATCATTTAATGTGGTGCTTTAAAATGAACCTTGTATGTTAGATCTCGTGTAACCTTTTGTTTCTAGTAATCTTGTTTTGTGAGTAGCACAGTCGAGGAACCTTAAAGGACCTAGGATTGGTATATCATGTTGTGTTATGCATTTTGTAGTTAATTGTTTAAAAAAAAATTGTTCCATTAATTTTGACCTAGTTTAGAGTTATCCTCTAGGGTTCCTTGGTGGGGGTGTTACACCTAGTATTAGAGCCAGGTTGTAGCATTGGGATCTATGGTTAATGTTTTTGCCCATGTCTAGTTATAGTAAATTTCCCTATGCATGTGTTCTCGAATGTCTGATGTGTGGCTAGAAGGTCATAGGGACCCTTGTGTTAGATACCATGTTTTAATCTAAACACCCAACTTGATATGTTATATAGATGATCAGATGCCCTGTGTCTCCTCTTGTTGTGTGTGATCCCTTGGATGCATGCAATTTTTGATTCTCCTTGTGTGGCCTTGATTCATTTCCATGACTTCCAGTTCCTTAAAAGTACAAATTTAGTTTTGGAATGTATGTTATGTGGTTTTAAAATAAATTTCTGGCCTGATTATGTCATCCCTTTGTGTGTGTTCTTGGTTGGTAGCAGTGTCTACATTCATATGTGGTTCAATGCATGTTCACAATGTTAAGAATATATTTCATGTAAAAGGGTTGTTAGAATAAACTAAGGAAAAGTATGTGGGTTTTTTATAAATGAATCATTGTCTATCTTTTTTTATTTCTATAATGCATGCAAAGTGATGTAATGGAATCCTGATCTTGTGTTTAGTTATGTTTATAAATGGAAGACATGCCTATGGGTGCTAGTTAATATTTGGGTAGAAATTGTGACTTAATTTTCCTTTATATAGATGCTTTGTTTGGAAAGGTTGTGTTTGCAAGTTTCTTGCATCGAATTAAATTATCTTGTGTCCTTTTTCTCTTAAGCCACATATAGTTAATAAAGATAATTAGTTTTAAATCACATTATAATAGAAAATCATTTAGGCCTTAAACTTGTATGCTTAAACATTGAGTGCAAATCAAAGAAATTATGTTTGAAATTACTTGAGTGACAGATCTTATGTTCTCCTAAAGTTGCACTCCTTACTTTTGGTTTGTGCATAAAAGATAGATTATGAATGAGATGAAGTGTAGTTGTTGGGTATTTAATCTATGCATTTGGAAGTAAATTTACATGATTAAGTTTTGTATTACATGATGTGATATGGTTTTATTGGAAAGGGCTACTTTTGTGGAATCAATAAGATGCTAGTGCATAGAAATAGTTTCCTAATTTGAGAAATTTTGATGACTATATTGGTATTTGAACATCTTGGTTGCTATGTGTAGCTGAAACCTATGATGTAACATCTTCCTCTTTTCTTACTATTGTATAAATAGTAAAGATTTATGCATTAGATGTCTTGCATGTTGAATTGTTATGAGGGGGTAACATGTGAAGTAATTAAGTGTAGGTATGGAACATGGATGTTTGAGTAGGCATAATCATTGTGTAAATATTTAGTGTTACTTGTTATGGCTAGGGATAAAGTTTGAGAGAATGTAGGATTTTGTTTTGGGAACAAATATGTAAATCCTTTTGTTCTGTGAAAATTTGAATAACTTGTGATGAAGTAAGAGATGTTTATGTTTAGGAAACACCTACATGAAGTAGTAATAGTTAAGTAGAGGATCATTATTTTTCTCTTGTGAATATGGAACTTGTGTATAATTTTTGAACTCTAGATGCATGAATGTTGATGTGAAATTATTAATGATTCTTGGATGCATTTAGAAATTCATGGTGCTTATGTAAAATTCTTATTGTGTGGAAGAAAAGTTAGTTTGCATATGCATATGTTATGAGGATATAATGTTATACTAAATGAATAAAAGTGAATGTGAATTTGGTAAGTGGATTTGTAAGTGATCACAATGATCATGGCATTGAAATTTAGTATCATGTGATATATGGAAAAGAGTAGAGTGAAAGAAAAATTGATAAAGGGTTATGGATAATATGTAATTATATGATTTTGGAAAGGGAATCACATTGGTTGTGGAAATAAATGTACTTACGGTATGTTATCCTTGAGTAGTAATGGATTTGATTATGTAAATGTAACCCCCCTATAAATGTGAGAAATTGGCAATTGTGCATTGGTTGAGTGTTGTGAATACCCCGTACTTGCTTTTTGTGCCATGGTATGGTGATATTGTGTACCCATCCATGGGTAAAATGTTGTATTTTAGGTGTGGGATTAACCATACCATTATATGTCCTTGTATTTTTGTTACCTAATTGAGGGCCAACCCACATGTGGTTGAAATTTATATATATAAGAGTAGCCAAAAGTTATTTTTGTAGATTCTCTTATTTTGGTTCTCTAGCCCCTCAGTCTGTGAAGGGGTGGTAGCAACCACAAAGTTCCTTGGGTGGGGTGTGCAGGATACACATATTGTGGCACATAGCGGTCTCAACTCAACCGATCCCAAGGAAAGTACTCATTACTTCCTCTTACGATGGATCAAGGTACTTGATCCATATGTGTTAGCCTAATACCCATAGTTCTTGAGCATATTGATGTTATTTCTTGGATGATCATCTACCTTGTCCTTACAAAAGGTATTCTATTCCACATGAGTTGTTAGTTGAGGGCCATGGTCTAGGGTGAGAGGGACTTGAATGGACAACCCAACTGGAACTACGTGATGACATGTGTTGCCACTTGGGGGTCAGGGTCTAGGGTGAGAGGGACTACTAGGACAACCCAAGTGAGACCATGTGCCCCATGTATATGTATATTTTGAGGTCCACCATGTGGAGGGAGGTTTGTTACCCATGTTGATACAAATTCAATATCTACACATGTTTTGACATGATGCAATAGGTATGATTCCACACCCCACTGATGTTCTAAAACTATGCTAGTGATGATGTCATGTTGTTGATGGTAGTGAGTTGGGCTCGAGGACATGATGCCATGTGCATAGACGCATGAAGGTGCACTATGAGATTGTGTTATGATAGCCTACTTGTGTGATGAGCATAATGGGGCCTTGTACACTTGTAGAGGGATACTCATGTTTTCTTTCAACAGTGTTGGGTCAGTTAGCATACAAGTATATCATAGCCATGTATACCTCTAGCTACGATGAGTACCTGTGTGTGCCTTCTCCATGAGGTATCACTATGCAGGGTGTGTTCTATGTGTGACTACTTTTGCAAACCCATAGACACACTACCATGTAGCATATGAATAGTACATTCCTTCTTCGACTAGTGTATGACCATTTTTTTGCAAGTATGGATGTGTTTTCTGGTGTTGTCATTGATGTCAACACTGTACAAGTTGAGTTAATTGGATTTTTCCAAGTTCTTTTGACAAAATTTGAAATATAATGAAAGCTATGTTGAAGTATGTTCTAAGTGTGCTCCAATATTGTGGTCCACATTTCTCCTGTGTTGAACCAATGCCTATGTGGATTTATAGGTGTGTTCATAAGCTTAAATAGATTGTATACTCTGAGTTTCAACTTCTAGTTTGATGGAGAGAAAAATCTATGTTCACTAGTGTGTGAGCTAGATTGTCAAAGTTATTTGGTTGCTAATTGGGAGAAACGTTTTGGCTCCGTAGTCCTCTGGTATTTGGTTTCAGATCTTGCGGATCTGGGCGACTATTCCTTTTGATGGTTTCTATGTTCTAAAAAAATTTCTTGTGGTTTGGCGCTCTAGAAGACCTACTCTGGAGCCTCTGTGTTTTGCTGGTTGAGCTGGTGAAGTGTTTTCTACAAATGAAGTTTGTTGAAGTTGTTGTGGATTTATTTGCGTTGTTCTCAGACATGGTAAATTAACTAGTGAAGCATGTTGAGCAATCCATGTGTGTTTATCTTATTGATGATGCATGTACTTCAAAGTTCATTGGTGTTTTCATTAGGTTTGGCCGACCTGGTGTTTACACGGTACATTATGTTTTTACATCAACTTGGGGAAGTGTGTGTTTGATCCAAGATATTTTCTGGATCCTAATTTAATATGTATTTGCTCCCCTCCCATTCTTATCCACCGCAGGAATGTTGAGATGCTGACCTAGTTTGAATTTGTAATTTGAATTTGAATAGCCGACCTTGGTGAATATTTCTAAGGTTGAACATTCAATTCAAGAAAGAGAAGAGTGTGTGAACAAGTGCGAAAAGTAGAGTGTGGAAGAGAGAATTAAGGCAACAATACTTCATTGTATTCATAATATTTTGATCAAGTTGAGAAGTGTGTGTAACTCCTAGTGGTGGATCATTATCTATTTCTTTGTATTTTCTATAGGTAGTGAACCTCTCTTTCTAGACATGTTGATGGTGTTTTCTACACAGCAACAACTCAGACAAAATATGATATCCTATCTCTCTTGAAAGGTGAATCTCTATCAGCAAGCCTCAAGAGATAACCCCAAGGTGTCTAATGTCAGGTCTTGACAATGCAAAAATAACTCGATGATAAATGTGAAAATGTTGGTAATCACAAGGGGCCTTACAAATGAACAATGTTGGAAGTATACTTTCATCAGATGTAGCAATATGGTGATGCTTTCAATCCTAAAACTAACCCAAATTTCAAAGAAAGATCAAAAGAGATAAGGGTTAAGAGAGAGATTTATAAACCTAAGTCCTAATATCAATCACAACAATGATGAAAGCTGCAAATGGAAAGATCCCCAATAAAACCAATTTATGCTTGATAAAGGACACGCTTGGAACTACACAAAAATGGTGCAATCTTCTTAGGAAATCAAAATATTTTCAAACTATGAACATTCATCTACATACCCAATAACTAGCACAATCTAAACAAGCATTCATAGTTGAACTTAGCACAAAATGAAGCCCAAACTAACTTTACACAACAATCTATAATCAAAAAATTGCTAAAAGTATGGACCGGAGATCGATCAACATGATTCACATTTCACCATTATTATGAAAGAACTGAAAACTAACATCTAACACTAAGAATCAAGAACAATAAACCATAAAACTTTTGAAACATAACACAATGTTTGACAAATCAACAACCCATTTGCATTATCTTCTCCAGAATTTACATAACAATTTCCACTCTATCTCCTCCTATAGCTATTGAATTCTCCTAACTTAGCCAATTTTGGCTTTCTAACCACCTTAACTAAGAATTCTAACCCCTTACAAATGAGAAGGCAAAGGCCTTTTATAGATTTTACATTTTTGGATGAAAGGCAAGGATTAAATCAATCCAAGGGATGAGATTAATCCTCCAGAAGCATCAAGAAGTTACATTAGGGTTTTACAAATGTGGCACATCATCATCCAATTACATTCAAGTAGTTACATTATGGAGTAATGAGAAAACAATATTCTTCCATCTTGACATTAATGAGAATCTTGATTGGAGTAATTAAACAGCTTCACATGTCTTCTTTTTTTTGAAAATATATCCTCCAGCTGTAGACAGGTTGTGGCACAAATTCTCATGTAGGCCCCACATTTAATATTTGAGCTCTTCTAGATTTTCCCCTTGGCACAAATGCATATGCAAGTCCCCCTTTTGATTTATTTAATCTTAACAAAGAGATATCATCATTAGTAGCTCACATGTTAAAAAATCCCATCCATAAAATATCCAAATAAAATTTTGAAAATTTTGGCCCTTTTAAGAAAACTTTCCATTTTTTGAAAAAAAATCACTTTTGGAAATTTTCTATTTTTGGAATTTTTTCCATTTCAAGAATTTTTATTTTCGAGAACATTTTAAAATTTCAAGAAAATTTTCCATTTTGGATTTTTTTTGTTTTGGGGAAAAATGCATTTCAAGAAAAAAAAGAGTCCATTTTTGAAAAAAAATGCATTTCAAGAAAAAATTCCATTTTTGGAAAATTTTGGGATTTTTGATGGACCTTGGATTTTCTGAAAATGGCAATTTAGAGAATTTTGATCTGTTGTGGATTTCGAGAAATCTAAGCTACCTCGGATTTTCCATAAGGATTAAGCCATGGGAAATCTGAGCTACCTCAGATTTTCCATGAGGATTAAGCCATGGGAAATCCGAGCTACCTCAAATTAAGCCATGGGAAATTCAAGGTACCTCGGATTACCCGAAATCTAAGACAGGTCAAAATACCCTAAACTCCATAACTTTTTTTCTAGAAGGAATTTTCAAAAAATTCAAAAAGAAACCTCATATAATTTTTCATCCTTTATCTATGGGTGCAAAAAATATTTGCATATAACATTGAAAATTCACTTCAAAATCCTCATTTCCAAAATCTAAGGTAGGTGGAATTCTCCTAGACCCTCAAGATGCTTCAAAATACTGCCTTTATCAAATCAAATCTGGAATTAATCCCAAAATAACCTCCCATGAAGAGAAAAAAATGAAAATTGACAAAGCCAAGATGTGGAGATGCAAAAGTAAAAAGAGGGTCCCTGCCTTCAACAGGGCATGTGTGCAAAATTTACACAATAGGATAGTGAGTCCTAAGGCAGTGAGCCCTTGATCTAGGTAGTGAGCCTTTGTATTTGGACAGTGAGCCCTCTGGCAGTGAGCCTGTGTATTCGGTATTGCATTAATACTATATTGTGAGTTAATCTTCACCATGGTTTTTCCCTCATTAGGGTTTTCCATGTAAATCTGGTGTCTTTGGTATTGTGTTTCTATTATCTGCATTTCATGTTCATACCTAATAACAAACTAAGGTTAAAGTGGAATTGATTAAGTTAAGAAGTAAAAAATTTGATACAATTGATTCAACGCCCCCTCTCAGTTGTCTTGTGCAATTCAACAATTGGTATCAGAGCTTTGGTTCCTCAGTGAAAAGCTTAACCACTTGAGGTAGATTAGATGGCACACAAGTTGCAGCTTCCTATGTTTGATGGAGCTAATTACAATGATTGGAAAGAACAGATGAGAAGTTATTTGATTTAAATCAGTTTTAATACCTAGAAAGCTATGGAGACAAAGTATGTGATTCTAGTAGCCAGACCTTCCACTGCTAATGAAGTTGCAGCCTTTGAAGAAAATGAAAAAGAAAGATTTTCTATCTTTAGTGCATTATCTAAAATAGAAATATCAAAAGTGATTTCTTTAGCTATAGCTAATGAAATGTGGAAAACATTGAAAGATATTTATGAAGGGAATGAGAGAGTAAAGTTATCAAGGAAACTAACTGCTAAGCAAAAATTTGAGAATCTGAGAATGGAAGATGGAGAAGACATTGCAAGCTATTATCAAATAATTGAAACTATAGCAACTAAAATCAAGAATCAAGGTGGTACCATGAAGGATAAAGATACAATTGAGAAGATCTTGATGACCTTACTAGGCAATTATAGTGACAAAGTATCTTCTCTAGAAGAACAGTATAATCTGAAGACATTTACTAAGGAACATCTATTTGGTGTCTTGACTGCATTTGAGATGAGAAAGTTTGCAAGAGATAAGGAGAAGACTAAAATAGCCTTTAAAGCCATGAAGATATAAGATGATGATGATGTAGAAGATTTGGAAGCAAATTTCACAAGAAGATTGAAGAAAGGTACTAGTAAATATAAAGGTAAGTTGCCTTTTAAGTGTTTCAGTTGTGGAAATATTGGTCATTATGCATCAAGATGTCCCAATAGAGCTACACAAAAGAAGAAAAAGGATAATAACAGTAATTTCAAGGATAAGAAGGATAGGAAGTTCAAGAAGTTGTATTATGTTAAGGAAGATGCAAGAATTTTTTATGATGAATCGAATCTTGAGGAAGACAAAGATGAATGCTTGTTTCTAGCCTTGGAAAAGAAATGTGCAAAAGAACCTAGTCCAGAGTGTAAGAAGAATGAATTCAGAAGGTACTCTGGTAACTTCTTTTCATGTCAGATAGGATGAAGACTTTTGGGTAATTGACAACGGATGCTCAAATCATATGAATGGAGATAAGAGTAAGTTTACTAAACTTGAGAAGTATGATGGAGGTATAGTCATGTTTGAAGATGATTCCAGTGCTAAGATTGTTGGTAAAGGAACAATTAGCTTTGATGGAAAACATAACACTGATGATGTCTATTATGTAAAGGGTTTAAGGCATAATCTTTTAAGTGTTAGACAAATGTGCAACAAAGGTTTTAAGCTTGTGTTTCAAGATAACACTTGTGAGATTAGAAAAGGATCTAGAATTGTGGTTGCAACTAGAAGAAGAACTCATGGAAACATCTATCAACTCAAAGGTCATGATGGTCAATGTTTTGATTCTCAGATCAATGCGTTGGCTTTGGCACCAGAGGATGGGATATGTGAATTTTGATAATCTAGTTATGATCAGTTCTAGAGAAGTTGTGAGAGATCTGCCTAGAATCACAAAACCTTCAAATTCAATCTACAGAAGTTGTCAGATGGGAAAACAAACAAGGAACAATTTTAAAACAAAGGATCAATCATCTACCAGAATGCTTGAATTAATCCACACAGACCTATGTGGTCCTACACGGACAGGAAGCCTGAATGGTGACAAGTACTTTAAGTTTTTAATTGATGATTACTCTAGGATGACATGGGTTACATTTCTTAGAGAAAAGTCTCAAGCTCTTGAAAAATTCAAAGTGTTTAAGGAAAGAGTAGAAAATGAAGTAAACTTGAGAATTAAATTCTTAAGATCTAATAGAGGTGGAGAGTTTACATTCAGGGAGTTAAATTCATTATGTGAAGAGCATGGCATAAAAAGACAATTTTTTTCTCCTAGAACCCTGCAACAGAATGGAGTTGTAGAAAGAAAGAACCAAACTGTGTAAGAGGCAACCAAAACTATGATGAAAGAAGAAAATGTTCCTGATGTGTATTGGAAAGAAGCCATTCACAATACTATTTACATTCTTAATAGAGTTCAAGTCAGAGGTAACAACACTAAGACTTCTTATGAGTTATGGACTAGTAAGACTCCTACTGTGAAATACTTTAAGGTATTTGGTAGTAGATGTTATTGTTACCTATTTTTTTGCTAGAGCTAAAAATAGGTAGAGCTAAATTGAAAATTCACTTAAAGGTACACTAGGTACATATTTTCTTAGTTAGGTATCCATTATTATGAAAAAGGTTGATTACAAGTGAGTTTCAATTTTTTTATGAAAATACATTTGAAAAAATATTATATATTTGCATAAGAAATGTTGTATTATTTATATTGTAAAAACCATGAAGTCCCACACAAGTCATGGGAGTAACTAAGATATACTATAAGCATATGGTGAATGCAAAGAATAGATGTACACTATACAACTAAAGATAATATAAACATAAGGAAAGGAGTGATTTGTCATTGCCTGGAATGATGAATCCTCATTTCAGTTATGTGGTGTCTTCATGCATTCAACTCCAGTTGGTCCAACTCCTGCTCCAGTTCCAAAGGAACCTGCAAAATTGTTAAAATGTGGTGTTAGAGCAATGAAGACTCGTTATTTTCCTCAAGTCCACATTACCAAAAAAAATATAACTTACACCCTATCAGCCATTTATCACATGATCAATTTCAGAAACAAACAATATTTAAGGGCACAAAAGAGGAAAGATCATGAGACACTCTACAATTACTATTTTGATCTAACATTGTTTGTTTCTTGTACAGGTATAGGACAAGTCATGTTGCTGATCCATTAGTGAAGACTTTAAGATATGTGAAGAAAAATGGGCTCCCATAAGGGTTGAGCCCAACATATCAAGACGACACTCTCTTACTTACATGAGAGTCATCAATATTCATAACAATCATCAAGAAGGACTGTTGTAACAAAGTGAAGCTCATAAATCAGTCCTTAATTTACAAGTGATGAAAAAGGATTCAGCTAAGCATCTTATTTTGCTCATCATTTGAAAGGAATAGTCAAAAGACATGTTTAAAAGATCATGATCAATTATACACCATGTCTCAGTTTTAGCTTCATTCAATCTAACATTTGCATTTACATGAGAGTATGGAGCACCCTTTATATTAAAGGGAAAATAGAGCATTCAAGCTTAAAGGTTGTTTCTTAGAAATTTAAAGCATATACATAGTTACAGTAGACAGGGAACTTGGAGCAGGAAAGCCTTGTTGTACATTGGAGAGTACAAGAGAATAACATAAGGCAACAATTTTCAAGCATTTTCACATTGTCTTTATGATTAAAAAGAAATATGAAACTCAGTTAAATATTCAAAGTTGTGAAACACAACAGAAATTGCATCACTAGATACAGTCACCCAGATGATATGAAGAAAATAGTCAATATGATTTTAAAAATGCATGATCAATATATAAATACATAGAAATTCTCTCAGAAGCAACTTCATTTCAATCTAACATGGCATTTATCAAAAGGTAGTATGGAGCACTAATTGTATGGTAAAAACCAAAGGAGGAGGAACAATATCATCAAGAAGATAGCCTACATGACTATAGTAAAGGAATTTTCACATTAAGGCATCAAGAAGCATCATCAAAAGATTCAAGGTATGTGTTGTCATCATTGTCAACTACACATAATTGCCTACATAAATATAAAGGAATATTACTTCATGCATATCAAAATAGAACATCAAGTAGCAAGCTAGTTCATGGACTGATGTAAATAATTGATGCAATTTATACTATCATAGACAAGCTATGACAGTATAAATTCCATGAGAAGCAGCCATGAAACTGCATATAAAAATTTAAAGTATAGTGAGGCATGAAAATATGACTATAGCAAATGTTGAAAGATTGCATTGCATTAAGTGCATAATAAAAATAGAATTTTTTTCTCAAGTTTTGTATGCTTCTTATACAATCTATGTTCAGGGGTTCTTGGCTTTTTGCATTCAATGAAATTTATAGGTGTACATCGTGGAAGCTATAGGTGAACATTACAAATGATGAAATCAAATAGTTCATCTAATGAAAATGCATCAGGCTATCAAGAGGAGAAGATTTGAAAGGAAACATTGTAATGGAAATGTACAAAAACTGAATAAAATGATCACTTACAGATTATCATTCAAAACATTGAAAGTGTTCATCTACATAAGAGTACAATCATATTTTCCAAGTAGCAATGAATCAAAGAGAATAAGTGAATGAAACTGAATAAATGCAAACATCATATTCAAAGATGAAAGGAGTGCAATCTCAAGGGATACATGATAGCATATGCTACAGGTTAATTTTAACTTATAATGAGGGCATTCCAACATTCTATTTTGCATTACAAGCAATGATTCATCAGGGCCTGAAATAAAAGGGAATAATCACTCAGAAGGAACAGTCATACCTTCATTCAAATAATTATCTGGAGTCTATAAAAGAAAAATGTCATGGCAAGCCCAATAGGGCCTTTTTCACCAATCTCAGTTTATGAAACTTTCTTCAAACAATTTTGTGATGCTTAGGGTTTGTGTAAACCCCCAAAATATAAGATGGAGGAATAAAGCATGGAGGACTCAAAAAATACAAAGGAGAGAAATGGGTTGTTCCAAGCAAGGCACCCATGGCCTGGGTGAGCAAATTGAAAACCCTCGAAATAACATTAATGAAGTATTGAAACCTCAAGAATCTGGGTTTTTTCATGTAAACCACGAGAGGTAAAAAAACACCCAAAATAATCTCACATAAAGCATGGAGATAGAAAGAAAAACCACGAATTTCTCCTATAGAGGAAGTCTTGAAAGATCCAAACTCATGAACTTATTTCTCAAAAAGAATAGAATATTCTTCTCAGAAGGGACCAAATATAGTAATTTTTACAAACCTTAAGGGAAGCAATGGAAAAGCTTGAAGTAGTGTAAAAATTACTAGTGGCTTATGCTGGAGAAAACACTCAAAGATACCAACCTCAAGCTTGAGGATAATTTCCTCATGGAGGCCTCAATGGAAAGACAAAAAGTGAAACACAACAAGACACATCAGACAAAGTCATGGCCGTGACTAGTATTCAAAAGCCTTACTTTCAGTATAAAGGAAATGCATTTTTTTTGCATTTTTACGAGGAAATTCTCACCTTTGAGTATACAGAGCAAGCTCAAAAGGGAAGAACGAGTGAATGATGCCAAAAAATCACCTCGAAACTCTATCTCCACGGTGGCTGGTGCAACAGGGTTTCATTCTCAGAGCTCCAGTTCAAGAAATCACTCAGAAATAACAAAGTATAGAGGAGATTTGAGCTTCATTTCAGTCCAAATCCTAGCTTCATGGTGGCTAAGGGGGTTAGTCTCCAGAACATTAAGTCATAAAGTGTGGACTACAAATGAGTATTATTAGGTTTCGATTACATTTGACCGCTTGCCCTAATCATTTAGGGATTTCGGTCTTATGCTTTAAAAAAAAAAATAAATCATTTCATTGCATGCAACATGGTCTTGAATTTTAAGTCAAATGACCTAATGATGATTAGTGATTTATTTGGGGTCAAATGTTTATTATTGATTTTGAAGCAGGATGCATGATTTTGTTACTTGTGTTGGTTGCACATCGAATAAATGATTAAATATTTAAGGTGATAGTTCATTGATTACCTTAAATAGTTAACATACGATATACAAAATATCATTTTTAATTAAATATTTAAAGTAATATCCTATGATTAATTTTATATTTAACACTCATCATACAAGGAGTTAAATTTCAAATCATGCAAAATACACAAGTGAACAAGAACTGTGGTTAATGGAAGTCATTTTGAGTTTCTTTTGGAGTTGAACTGGAGATCATTTGCATGCGAATATGGAGGTTCGGTTGAGTTTTCTTTGAATTTTAGTCAAACTGGATGGGTTGTTGAGTTCTTTCTCATCATTAATTTTGAGACAGAGAGTTTACAACATCCAATATTCTATTTACTTCAGTGGTGGGCCCCTTTTTTCATGCTATTTTTCTCTACTCGTGAGGAAGATATTTTCACTTCCAGTGCCACCTCCATGCACATTGGAGTCATTTTTGAGTGACACATGATATGAGATGGATTTTTTTGATATTCGAGTTTAGTTCACAACATTGGTGGGCCCCGTTTTCATGCATTTCTCTTTTGCTTATGAGAGAGATTTTGGGAGATATTTCACACTCTTAGTTCACTATTTATTTCACCTCCTCGCCATTGGAGTTATCATACCTTTGTATATATTGGAAAAATTTATTCTTTTTCCTTAGTTCTTGTTTTTCAACCTTTTCATTCTACAAGGAGAAATATCTTGTAACTCAACTTTCATTTTGATTAATATAGACAACAGATTTTACAGGTTCATACAGTTTGTCATTTGCAGAGTTTCCTTCTTTTCATTATTGCAATTCAGTATTAGGAGTTTTGTATTTATTGAATATTTTAGATGTGAATTTAATGTGTTTGATTTCAAAGCCTTTAAATTCCTATCACATTCATGAATTCATGTACACAAAAAATAAATTTTAGTTACAAGTCATAATTTGTGTTGTTAATTTATCCTCTCCTTTAGGTTGTGAAAACATCATTTTCCTTCATAAAGAATGGATTTATAGGCCTTCTAATGAAACACTTATGTGATTAGATTTCCCAATTTTAGTTGTGAAAATAGATTTCATAATAATTAGTTGTGAATCAATCTATTCATCAAGTATCTATTAGGCTCATCACCCAAATTTAAGTTTAGTTTATGCATTCATTTCAAACTTTCTTCCCTTTTCCATCCAGTTACTTTAAATAATTTGAAAATAAAAAAGGAATCCGACCTATAATTAGGAGGTTTACTTTCGTATAGGGTACCCACAACCTAAAGGTATTCCCATATTTCATGGGATTGCTGAGCCTCTCAACTTTGCACTCAGGTGCTAATCCTCATGATAACAATTACATTAGAAGAGATGAAGAAAATCTTGGAAAGTTTGATGCTAGATGTGATGAAGGAATTTTCCTTGGATATTCAAATAACAATAAGGCTTATAGATGTTTTAATAAGAGACTGAGAAAAATCATTGAAAGTACTAATGTGAAAGTTTATGAAGCTATGTATAGACTGGTGGAGATAACTGAAGTTGAACCTAATGAGCCTATCTATGTGCAAATATAAGAAGAAGAAAAGGAAGAGAAAGAGAAAAGTGAAGAAGAAGAAGAAGAAAATCAAGAACTTGCACCTAAGACTCCTAAATATGTTCAAAAAAATCATAAGGAGGAATAGATAATTGGAGACAAAAGTGAAGGAGTGAAGACAAGAAGAAAAGTGGTTGAGGTAAACTTATGTTTACTTTCTAAAATAGAACCTAAGACTGTGAATGAAGCATGTGATAATGAAAGTTGGGTTAGAACAATGAAACAGGAATTACGTCAGATAGAGAAGAATGAGACATGGGAACTAGTCCCTAGACCTACAAACAAGAATGTAATTGGTTCAAAATGGGTATTCAGAAATAAATTGAATGAATATGGAGAAGTGGTAAGAAATAAAGAAAGACTTGTATGTAAAGGATATTCACAGGTTGAAGAAATAGATTTTGAAGAAAATTTTGCACCTATAGAAAGAATGGAAGCTATTCGAATGTTCTTGGCATTTGCATCTCATAAAGAATTCAAAGTATATCAGATGGATGTCAAATCTACATTTCTGAATTGGAAACTAGAAGAAGAAGTATATATGGAGCAACCAAAAGGCTTTTTACTATCAAACAAATCGGACATGGTTTGTAAGTTAAAGAAACCATTATATAGACTGAAGCAAGCTCCTAGAGCTTGGTATGCTAGATTGGATAAATACTCGACAAAACATGGATTCAACAAATGGTTTGCAGACAACAATCTTTACTTCAAAGTTGAGAAAGACAAAATACTGATAGTTGTTGTCTATGCTAATGACATTATTTTTGGTGATAATGAAGGTATGTGTAAGAAGTTTGCTGAAGAGATGAAAAAATAATTTTAAATGTCTATGATTGGTGAACTAAATTTCTTCCTTGGGCTTCAAGTTAATCAAATTGACAAAGGGATATTCATTTCACAATCTAAGTATGTTAAGGAATTGTTAAAGAAGTTTGGAATGGATGATTCCAAACCGGTATGTACCCCTATGGTAATTGGATGCAAGATGAGTAAGGATGATGAATTTGTTAAAGTTGATTAGAGCATGTATAGATCCATGATTGGAGAATTGTTGTATCTTACTGCTACTAGACCGGACATTATGCATATAGTATGCTAAGTTGAAAGATTTCAAGCAGAACTGAAGGAATCACGTGTTAAAGCTGTGAAGAGGATATTCAAATATCTTAAAGGAACTCTAGACTTTGGACTATGGTATCCGAAGGACAATGATTTCACTTTGAATGCCTAAATTGATGCTGCTTGGGTTGGATGTCTAGATGACAGGAAGAGTACAAGTAGAGGAGTATTCTTTCTTGGAAAAAGGTTAGTATCTTGGTTGAGCAAGAAGCAAGATTCAATTTTTGTTATCCACTATTGAAGCATAGTATATTGCAGCAGCATCATCCTATTGTACACAGGTTCTATGGATGAAGCAAACTTTGATGGACATAGGTGTGGTGAGTGATAAAACTACTTCTATCTTTTGTTACAATACAAGTGCTATAAACATTTCAAAGAATCCAATGATGCATTCTAGAAAAAATCATATATTTATCAAGTATCACTTCTTGAGGGAGAAAGTATTGAGGAATGAAGTAAGACTTGAATATGTACCTACCAAAGAACAAGTTGTAGACATACTCACTAAGGCCATTCCAAAGAATACTTTTGAGTATCTCAGAGGGAAGCTAGGGGTTTCTCTTCCTTCTTTGAACTAAGTGCACATGGAGGTGCATCAGTCCAATGGATTCACATACTCTTTTGTTCTAGATTTATGATTGGGGTCTATTCCTCAGGGGGAGTAGAGAAGTGCATTGTTGCAGTATGTGATGTGGATTTACTCCTTAGGGGGAGTGAAAAAAGTTTTATATGGTAAGAATGTCCTTTTCCATTGATGTCAAAGGGAGAGAGAGAATCATGTGAAAATTGTATGCTTGGAAAGTTATTGCTTCTGAAAATCATGTAGGATATGGGAGAGAGAATCATGTGAAACTTTTATGCTTGGCAGGCTACCACTTCTAAGAATATTGTATGTTGTCTTTGATGGTTTTTCAAATCACATTTTGCCATCAATGATAAAGGGGGAGATTGTTACAATTATGGATGTGTTTGTTGGTGTTGTCATTAATTTTTTCATTGATGTCAACACTGTACAGGTTGAGTAAGTTGAGATTTTCCAAGTGCTTTTCAAAAAAATTGAAATATAATGAAAGTTGTGTTGAAGTATGTTCTGAGCATTCTTCAGTATTGTGGTATGTGTTTCTCCTATGTTGAACCAATTCCTATGAATATTTATAGGTGTTTTCATAAGCTTAAATGGATTGCATACTCTGAGTTTCAGCTTCTAGTTTGATGGAGAGAAAAAGTTATGTTCACCGGTGTGTGAACTTGTTTGTTAGAGTTATCTGGTTGTTGACTGGGAGAAATGTTTTGGCTCTGTAGTCCTCTAGTATTTGGTTTTAGGTCTTGCAAATCTGGGAGACTATTCCTTTTGATGGTTTCTATGTTTTGACAAAGTTTCTTATGGTTTGGTGCTCTGGAAGACCTGCTCTAGAGTCTCTGTGTTTTGTTGGTTGTCCTAGTTGAATTGGTGAAGGTTTTTTTGCAAATGAAGTTTTTTGAAGTTGTTGCGAATGTATCTGAGTTATTCTCAGACATGGTAAATTAATTGGTGAAGCGTGTTGAGAAATCAATGTGTCTTTATCTTGTTGATGATGTGTGTACTTCAAAGTTCATTGGTGTTTTCATTAGGTTCGGCCGACTTGGTGTTTACATGGTACATTATGTTTTTGCATCAACTTGGGGAAGCATGTGCATGATCCAAGATGTTGTTTGGATCCTAATTTAATATGTATTTGGTCCCCTCACATTCTTATCCACCACGAGAATGTTGAGTAGCCGACCTAGTTTGATTTGTAATTTGAATTTGAATAGCCAACCTTGGTGAATATTTCTAAGGTTGAAGATGGTATAAAAGCAAGTTAAGTTGTAGTGAATTTCATATCCATCCATCATTCATTCAAGCAAGAGATGATTGTGCAAAAAAGTGCAAAAAGCAGAGTGTGGAAGAGAGAATTAAGGAAATAGTACTTCATTGTATTCATAATCTTCTGATCAAGTTGTGAAGTGTGTGTAACTCCTAGTGGTGGATCATTATCTATTTATTTGTATTTTATGTAGGTAGTGAGCCTCTCTTTCTGGATAGTGAGCCCTTGATCTGGGTAGTGAGCCTTTGTATCTAGGCAGTGAGCCCTTTGGTAGTGAGTCTGTGTATCTAGTATTGCATTACTACTATATTGTGAGTTAATCCCCACCGTGGTTTTTCCCTTATTAGGGTTTTCCACGTAAATTTGGTGTCTCTGGTATTGTGTTTTTGTTATCTGCATTTCATGTTCATACTTAATAATAGACTGAGGTTAAAGTGGAATTGATTAAGTTAAGAAGTAAAGAATTTGATACAACTGATTCACCCCCCTCTCAGTTGTCTTGTCCAATTTAACACATTTCACACTGAGATGCGATGCAATATAGGGGTCAAGGTGCACATCCCATGCGAGAAACAAGGGAGTGTGTGGGCCACTTGGCTAGTCCATGCCGCGTGACAATGTGATGCAAGGTGTAGCCGAGGAATACACTCTGAGCCATGTGGATGGTGTGCTCACTCTGCACCACATGAGGGCTACTGTTGTAAGTGTGAATAAGTAAAAATTAAAATAATACTTCTTAATAAGACATTATATCAAAGATTCTACAAATTTAACTAGTTTAAAGCAAGAATCTACTAAAAGTGTCATATTGTCTCCTATCTTTAAAGATTTATTAAATCACAGAGGGCTCTCAATTTTGATAAGATTTATGACTGTTAAAATGTCAATCTAAAGAATGGAATGATTCTAAATGCAAAGACGAAATCCTATATGATAATATCTAAATGATAAAGGAAACTATTGTAATCTAAAATTGACATGAAACTATGATGAAGAAGCTACAGTAAAAATACGTATGCACCCGTGATATGAATCTAGTAATGTTATGATGCTAAAATACTATTGCTTGATTGCTTGATTACTTGATTGTAGAGTAAGATTGCACAAATTTGGATCCATTTCCTGTATTGTGAGGCTGTATTTATAGATTTCTTAGCAGCACATTTTCACAAGAGCAACAAAGTAGAGGCTTGGATTTAATCTGGAGGATTGAATGGTGGGAGATGGAAATGCTAGAACTGATTATGGAAATGGTTCCTCCCCGTGAAAACATCAAGCAAGGGAATAGGAAGGATCAGAGGGAGAAGATTGAGAGAATTGCCTACAAGCTTTCCCATGAATGTCATTCGCATTTAATTTGACATATGATATTTGATTTGATAGGTGAGTAAATAGAGGAATTTATGATTTATACTTTTATTTAAATATTTGATTTATATAAATTAGCAAAAAGGGGAATAAATAATTTAATAAAACAAACTATAGAAGCTGTTTATTAAATTAAATATAAGTAATATAATAATTAAACAATAAGGTATTTAACCTTTCTTTAATTTATTTGAATGATTTGATTAAGATAGAATAAATAGGGGAATTTGATAATTAAATAAAACAAAGTATTTAATTTTGTTTATTTAATTAAGATGAAATAATAAAAGAATTAGAAGAATTTAAATCAGAATTTAAACGTGAACTATATAAATAAATATTTCTATTTATTCAATAGTAGAGGAATTTAGAGTAATTAATCAAATAAGTCGTATTTAATTAATTAGATTCTCCAGACCATTTTTAGGTGTATACATTTTGCCCCTCTTTGAAGTGATGTGTTTACACATTGCTTCAAAGAAATTTTTGTTGCTTCTACTAGTATTGATAAAAAAAAATTCAATATGCCCCAGACATTGCTATTGCTGCTAGTATTGACAAAAAAAATTTTGTATGCCCCAGACTTTGATTTTCAAGTGATTGATGATAATATGCCCCCTCGGGAGATAAATTTATGATTTTTTTTTATTTTTGATTTTTTGATTTTTTAATTTTTTTTATGATGTTTCAATTATTTGATGATGAAATAATTTATCTCCTGACAAATAGTGGTGAAAATGCCCCTGTGATGAATTAATTTCAGTAAACTCCTTGATTTTGATGTTCTTTGATCACATCATCCTATGATTTGATATGTTTGATGATGCTGATAGATTTAGATGATCATTGATCTCATGATAGGTGAGATTCAATGATTGATTGATGATAATTGACCTCATGATAGGTGAGGATCAATTATAGTTTGATTGATTGATTGACCTCATGATAGGCGAGGTGCAATGATAGCTTGATTGATTATCTTCATGATAGGTGAGGTTGAATGATTGATTGATGATAATTGACCTCATGATAGGCGAGGATCAATTATAGTTTGATTGATTAACCTCATGATAGGCGAGGTTGAATGATAGATTGATTGAAAAGATTACTGATTTGAGATAATTTGTGATGATAGGAGCCTTTAGCGAATCTGGAGATTTGCGATCATTTACTCATCTTTGGTCTTTTCAAACCTTGATATAATCTATTATGTAGGTGCAAAATTAATATGAATGCAATCTAATGTTATCATGCAAACCTATATGCAAGCATTGCCATCTTAACAATCCATTTACCATGCTTTTTATCATCATCGAGCCTTTAAAATGTTGAAAGTGAGTACAATCATCGATGGTATGAGTTAGACCATGATGACTTGAGTACTTCTTTCATGATTTTTGATATTGCAAGCGAACACAAGCATCTAGGTATAATTAAACCGAGATGACTTGAGCATTTCTTGCATAAACATACAAGAATTAATCATTTTAGTGTGTGAATTTTGAATGTCATTAGTGATACTTTGTAGAGCATGTCTCACAAAAATTCACATAATAATAATGATTAACTCACAGACAAAAGACAAATAAAATATCATTCTCCTTCCTAGCTTCTCTAGTTTAATACATCATTGAGTTGCTCCAAACAAATGATAACAAAGATCAAATTACAACAATTTAACTTTTTATTAAAGTATTTCAACCATTATTCAGATTAGATCATCCATATTGATACTGATTTCAACATTTGGTACAGATGGTTGATGGAATGGTTTTGATGTTTGTTGTATGTTCAATGTCGGATCTTCCTATGATCATTGTGTTTGTTGCATTGGTCATTCTATTGTTTGTCCATTTGATTAAGCTCAAAGTTTATTGCCCCCAATGAGTTCAAGATTTTTCCCCCAAGCTAGGGTGAGACATGACCACATTTTCTAGGATATGTACATGAGATTTTATTGCACCTTTTTCAGATGTTATGATTTTTTTGTATTTTTATGATTTTCTATTTTTTTTGTGGTTTTTTTAATTTTTGATTATTTTGGATTTTTCAGGATATTTAAGATGAAATGAGATGATATGACTAATTGAAGGAACAAGATTCCCCATAATTGGGGTAATGCAACCATGGATAAATGATAGATCAAAATGAAAGATTCACTGCAAAACATGTCACAGAAGCAACATATCTCTTGTCCAAAGATGATAATGCTTGATTAATTAAGATGCGAGGAATGATTGATTCCATAAGACCTAATGATGATATGTACTTAGGATCACTAATTTCCTCTAAGTACGATAAGATTTATGTTTTTTGATGATTGATTGACAAAATATATGAGATTGGATAATGTTTTGTAGGTAGGCTTAAATATGATTTGCATGATAAGATTCAAGGTTTCAAAGGGACATGGTGACATGGATTTTGATAAGCTAGAAGATATGGAATGGAAGAAATAAAGGATAAAAATAATGAATGGTATGATCAAGATCAACTAGATAAGATATAGACACAAGGCCCAAGTATTTTTCCCTATTCCTCATCAAGACCAAGGAAAGGGAGAAAGGATGTATTTAGTAAGAATGATGGAATATGGATAAGATGAAAGATATGGTATGGAAGATATGGATAAAGTGTATAGGATAATATAAATGATGTTCAAGAAGATCCTTAACCTTGTCAAGATCAAAGGTGGAAATGTAAGGAATGAGCATAGAAGGATAATGACCATGAATGATAAAATGGATGAAAATTGTCTCTAAGTGTAGAGTGCAAGATGAATATGGAAGATAGCATATGGATGATAGGGAAATGGAGGAAGGCTTTAAGAATCAAGTTTCACAACCAAATATCCCTCTAATAAACCATGGCAATGGAAATTAGACTCCTAAATGTTGGCAGATTAATGATACGATGGAAGAATCTAAGGACTTATGCAAAGGTTTGGATTAAAGGAGAATGATGGGGAATGAATGTTGGAAGGCTTGTTGATGGTTAGATGGAAAGGATGGAAAGATCAACGTTGGCACACACCCTGAAGGGTGGTGGAGTGATGGAGGAAAAATGGATTTGGAAAGTGATAGGATATTAGATGGAAAATTGGAGGAAGCTTTTGGATTATAAAATTTGGATGCCAATTTAGATTTTATTGCTTCTATGAGACTTTTAGGAATCCACATAACTTTTGACCTTGATTTTTTTCTTTGTGGGCCTTTGTGGCCTTTGACATTTTTCTTTTTGATTTATGGACCTTTGTGATCTTTGAAAATTGTCTTTTTGCTTTGATGGGCCTTTGTGGCCTTTTAGATTTTTCTTTTGATTTTGGATCAACTTTTATTTTATTTTTGCATGTCTCTTCAAGGAGACATGTTGATCCTTTTATATGGAGGTATTATGGATGATTTAATGTGGGTAGAATTTTGAAAGGGCATCAAGGATGTGTGCCTTTTTTGTTCTTGAGAAATAGGATATGGACCTAGGATAGAGGGAAGATTTGATGTACTAGGATGAGGATCTAGGATAGATGGAATGTTTGATGAACTAGAATGAGGACCTAGGATAGATGGAAGATTTGATGAAGTAGAATGAGGACCTAGGATAGATGGAAGGTTTGATGAACTAGGACACTTAGGCTTATAATCAAGGCCGTGGTGATATGGGTTTCTTTGAATAGAAAGGGGTTCTAGGATACCTTTCTCATGAATTCTTAATCCTTTTCCTTCATAATTCATACTTTCACATATACATTTACCAATGGGATATGTATTGTTTATGGAACAAGATGTGAGTCCATTTTGGGGAGGATATGATATGGATGAGAGGATAGATGTTGGAATTAAACTGGAATGGATAAAGGTGGAGGATCCCAATTTATAGGTGTGGGGTTCATGGATAGCTTGAATAGGTGTGATAGGCTCTTGACATGGGGATGATGGGGTGTTTTGATCTTGACTTGGAAAAGTATCATGAGGTGTAGGAGAGGAAGTAGCTTGCCCTTTATTAAGTATGGAATCATTATGAAGTGGTATGAAAGGAATATCTTGATCATGGGAAGGATAAACATCTTCATGGTATGAAAGGGTATCCTTGAATGGAAGCATATCTTGATCTTGATGAGGAAGGGAATCATGAGATTTTGTAGAAAGCATGTCTTAATCATCAGTTGGTAAGACATCATTAGATAGGATTGAAGAACTATCATGCTCTTGTGATGCAATAGAATCATGAGATGGTATGGATTGATTAGATGATGCACAAGAAGAACCTAGAAGGATACTTGTCTCTTGAGATGGAAGGGAATTATTTTGGATGAAAAGTGAAAGGAGGGGATCGTCATAAGATTCTTGAGAAATGGGATCTTGATCAAAGATTGGAAGAATTTGTGGAATGTTAATATCATTGGATGGAGTGGAAAGAATATTTTGGTCTTGATGTGTAGGGGAGTCTATACTAGCATGCTTTGGATTTGGAGATTGACATGAATCATTAGATGTTGAAGATATGATAGAAGAGGATGATTGGATGGAATTGTTAATTTTAGTGAAAGAATCTTGAGGTTTATTTTGGCTTATGGTGGATGGAGATAAATGCATGAAATGATAGGATTTCTTAATATCATTTGTGTTTGAGGACTGAGATTTGGGCTTTTGATTTGATTTTTTCAAAAATTCAAAGATATTGAACTTGGATGATGTAGTTGTTAGTGGAGAGGGTGTCATGTTGAGATTTTTGTCAGAGGAATAAGAAAAAATGTCTAGCAACAAATATCTCTTTGTGGTTTTTTCCCTTTGCATATCCCATATTTGTCATTGAAGGTTTTTCATTTGATGAGCTAAACCATTCAATTGATCCTCATCTATTTCAGCCATGGTGATTTGAGTTTCAATTTCCTTTTTCTAAGAGTTTTTGTCTTTGTAACCTTGTTAAAATGGGCATACAAGTGTTAGGGTTTTCACTAAACATTGGTCTTTTTGTTTGGATAAGTGCCAATGGTATTAACTTAAGTCGAATAGAATGATATATTCTATTGATGAGACCAAGTTAAAATCTAATTATTGTGTTTTGTTTTTTGATTGTAGGATGAAAAAAATCTTGATGATGAAACTTAACCCAATAACCAAGATTTTTGTTTGATAATTGGACACTTTATAATTGCAAGATCTAGGTTTAACTTGAAATAGTTTTGACTTGTAGGATCCTATTTGTTTCAAGTTTTAAGACACTGTCTGGACTGAGAAATTTTTTTTGTTCTAATAAAAATCTTGTTAACTATCTGACTGATTGGAAAAATAAGTCTCTGGTTTTTGTTATCTAGATGCGCTATAATAGATCTTAGATGTGCTAAAATACTGGTAAATTCTGACTGGTGAGTTTTGATGACAAACAATAGATGCGCTATAAGATTTTCCAAAAGCGCTAAAACAGACTGTGAAAGTGCTATTTTATCAGTGCATGCGTTAAAAAAAATAGGTGCAAGCGCTAAAAAAAACTTTGGATGCGCTATTTTGGGACTTCCCAGTGTTGTTTGGTTTTTCTTAGTGTTGGGAATTTTGATAGGATATCTTTGTTGGTAAATCTCTGATTTTTTTGACAACAATCCTAATGATTCCAAGTTTTTCCTCTATTGTAAGAATTGATCTGGACTATTGGAATATTGTATGGTGGGTTGTGGGATGGAAGACTCACATATAGGTTGACTATGATTATAATTATGTGAAAGAGCTCTTCTTTGGTTTCTTAACTCTTTTTGTGAGGGATTTCCTGATAAATGTTGTTCATTTCCAATCCCTAATCATAAATTTCAGTGTTTGATCTTGTTTGAATCTTTTGTGTTTTTTTGGATGATCTTTTTTTGAATTAATGATTTGAAAATAGAGCAAGCAATTGTAGGATAGTTGTTTTTAAGACCTATAATATAAACAACAAGTGTATGTTCTAAGAACCATGTATGGTTCTATTTTCACTAGTTTCTTTGACAAAAATACACTTCAGACAGACTCACTCTTAAGGTCAAAAAGGTCATCGTTATACTCAACAACCCACATCTTAAAATTGTGTTGACTCACAGCTGTGTCACCCCCTATAGGGTTCCCGTGTTTTTGTCGTTTCCAAGTGTGTACTCAAGGTTAGATTTCTCGATCCCTTGAGCAAATGGTCCTTGGAAATTATATGGTGATTGTCTTGGGGGTAGATTCTTCCCTCCCCTTGCACTGCGAGTATTACAATGTTTGGTTACTGACTCAACTTGGATACTACACTATGGTTCTTAGATAGAGTTTTTGTGCGGTCCAGAAAATGATGAAATCTCTCAAGAGACCTCCCAACCTTTAGAAAAAAGGCTTTGGGGATGGTTATCTTGTACATTATCATCGAGTTCGACTTTCATCAACAACTCACATTTGTTTAGAGTGGGTTGGAATCCTTGGCTTTAGGTGTTCCCACTTAGGTCATTCTCGTAGGGTGAGTACTTTTTCCCACTGTGGCAAGCCTTCTAATTTTTTTAACAAAGTGTAAATTGCATGAAAAAATAAAGGATGAGTCTAGAATTTTGATCACCCAATTAAGGGGAGAGCATAAACCTATCCACCACACAAGCACAACAAATTATGATTTATTTTAAGCCCAAAAGATGATGTACTATTATAAGTGAAGATGTTACTTCACAAAATCAAGCTACTTAACTTTACTAATATAACAAAAAGCATAATGATTATCCTATGATTGGTATATTTTAAATTAAGTGTCTACCCTAGGATTGATTCTTTTTAGTCTAAAAGCATCAAAATAACCTTCTAGCCATTGGTCACGTCGGATCCAGATAAAGAAAATATAGAAGTGCTGAAACAAAAATTAGAAGCACTATAGTTTAGATCAGAAGCACTAAATCTTTCATTAGAAGCACTACAAAATTTGGCAGAAGCGCCATAGAAGTTCGTCGTAGTGCTATAGAAATATTAAGAACAGAGACCAACTTTGTTGTGAACGTCAGGCTTATGCGCTGAAATAGATTGTGGAAGCGTTATAGTTTTCTCTTCAGAAGCGCTAAACAATTCTTCAAAGTGTTATAGTTTATGTTGAAGCACTGAAATAGAACTCTGAAGTGCTATATTTTTCCCCATAAGTGTTATAGTTTTCATCGGAAGTGCCAGAAAAACTCTTGTTCACGCTAAAATAAACACGCCAGAATCCTATACGACACTTTTCAAAGAAAATTTGTGAAATATGGGGTTATGACCCATGGTGGGCACCAAATTGTAAGTGTGAATAAGTAAAAAGTAAAATAACACTTCTTAATAAGACATTATATCTAAGATTCTACAAATTTAACTAGTTTAAAGCAAGAATCTACTAAAAGCGTCATATTGTCTCCTATCTTTAAATATTTATTAAATCACAGAGGGCTCTCGAATTTTGATAAGCTCTGTGACTATTAAAATGCCAATCTAAAGAATGGAATGATGCTAAATGCAAATATGAAATCCTATATGATAATATCTAAATGATAAAGGAAACTACTATAATCTAAAATTGATATGAAACTATGATGCAGAAGCTACAGTAAAACTCCTTATGTAGTCGTGATATGAATCTAGTGATGCTATGATGCTAAGATACTATTGCTATTGCTTGATAGCTTGATTTATTTTCTTATAGAGTAAGATTGCACAAATTTGGATCCATTTCTTGTATTGTGAGGCTATATTTATAGATTTCCCGGTAGCATATTTGCAGAGGAGAAACAAAGTAGAGGCTTGGATTCAATCTAGAGGATTGAATGGTGAGAGATGGAAAGGTTGGAGCTGATTATGGGAATGGTTCCTCCTCATGAAAACATCAGGAAAGGGGATAGGAAGGATCAGAGGGAGAAGATTGAGAGGATTGCCTGCAAGCTTTCTCGTGAATTCCATTCACATCTAATTTGACATATGATATTTGATTTGATAGGTGAGTAAATAGAGGAATTCATGATTTATGTTTTTATTTAAATATTTGATTTTTTAAATTAGCAAAAAGGGGAATAAATAATTTAATAAAACAAGCTATAGAAGTTGTTTATTAAATTAAATAAAAATAATATAATAATTAAACAATAAGGTATTTAACCTTTGTTTAATTTATTTGAATGATGTGATTAAGATAGAATAAATAGGGGAATTTGATAATTAAATAAAACAAAGTATTTAATTTTGCTTATTTAATTAAGATGAAATAATAAAAGAATAAGAAGAATTTAAATAAGAATTTAAACGTGAACTATATAAATAAATATTTCTATTTATTGAATAGTAGAGGAATTTAGGGTAATTAATCAAATAAGTCATATTTAATTAATTAGATTCTCCAGACCATTTTTAGGTGTATACAACTACTATAGCCTAATGTTGTTCCCTCATTCCTTGTTTGGTGGCTAGTATCTAATCACATAGTGTTGTACAGTGCAATTTCGAAGATTGTGTATTTTATTTATGGTATTGATGATTTTCTATTGTTTGTTAAGGGCGACATTTTGCTTATGTTTGATTGTGATGGTTTAGCCACACCTTGTGATCTTATTTTCACATAACCCTCATGGTTACATTTTTTTTAGTGTTGAAATTGCACACATTTCTTGTTTTATTTCTTAAATTGAATCTTTATTTGATATTTATTTATGACCTTGGTGGCTAAACTAGTTATCCTTATTTTTTTTGATGTCGGCCATGTGTCGTATTGTGATTCCTCTCCAACGATGTATGAGGCAGACTTGGTGAGTGTATATGAGGAAGCAGCCATAGAGAACCTTGAGGATGGGGGTATGTGAGGTTGTTACACAGCTAGGAGCCACTACCCACCTATGTGTGATGACTATCTCTTGGAGGTTAACCACCTTATACAATAAGAGATAGGTCATTGTGGTCTTTTTTGGATGGTCTCACCATGTGTGTGTGGCCTAACACCATCAAGCCACTGAGTGTGTGGTATAGATTATGTGACATGGATATTGGCTCTTGGCTCATTGATTATGTATCGTGGATTAGTATGTTGCTTACTAGTATCTAGATGGACCATTGTGTAGCCTTGTGGTGTGATTCTTGGTTATGTGAATTTGTGTGTATGTGAAGAATGCATGTTAAATCATGAATATAGTACTTATGAAATGATAAATTGTTCTTCCATGCTTCCAAAAGGGTGTTAAATCATGACCTTTTGTAGAATATGTTATGAAATTTAGTGTTGTTAAATGACTAAAGAAAAATTTATTGTTGTAACATGATGAATATTTAATGCAAGCAAGCTACCCAAGATAAAATCGAAAGATATTCTCATAATAATCACACGGAAGAGGCACTCGAACAAAACAGGAAATCCTCCCAACTTCGAAATATTAAACTATAGACTGGCAGGACATGAACCCCCAAAACGCCTAGGAAGCACACACTCAATAGGAAAAGGAAAAAGCAACGTGAATAGCATGAAAATGCACAAAATACAGCAATCCATTTCAATCATAAGAGAGACAACATTCACATACCATTGAGAATAGATAAATCGAAGCAAAGGAAGCTAGCAAGAAACCTCAAAGCACGAGCAAAATGCAAATAGCGTTCAGGAAATCCAACTGCAATAATCGAATCCACTCCCAAACGCACAATCCAGCAACACACTCAAGTTCAAGCACTCTAAACCAAATAGGAATCAAATGATAAAAACTTAAATGGCACAAAACTTCCCATAAATCAATATAATTCCGCCTAAAAAGTCATGTAATCAAGCATTAATGCAAGCAACAAAACCGTTTAAACCAAACCAAGGAATCCGATAAAGCAATGGACTCTGGAGAAATCTAGCCATAACGGATTTCTGCGGATGACCAAAATTCTTGGACTTCAACGAAAAACAGTTGTCACCTGACTCTCAAAGGAAACCATGAAATTCTGCCAGGAGTGGATTTTCCTGGAAACAGTGAAAAACCCAAAATGAACCCAAAACTTAAGGTTTTCAATATAAATCACAAATGGACTATTCCAATAGGCAAGATGAGCATCAAAGAAAATTCCCAAGCAAGCAAAACCCCAAAATAGAAAGGCCAAGACACCAAAAACAAAAACCAAAAGAGCAAGAAAGAGGGTCCCTACTTTTAGTGGGGCGTGTGTGCAAAAAGAGCATTTCAAGAAAAAATTGGAATCAAGAACCCAGAATCTCTAGTTTCAATCCTTACATCAAGACACCTATGAACAAATTTTTAGAAACCACAAGCAAGAAGACCTTTTTCCTATACCAGGGTCCAAGTTTGTGTATTTGCATTTATTTCCTATTCCTTAGGTGCAGCAGGAACTAGAGCAAGTCTGATCGGGCTACATAAAATTTCTAACCTCAAAAGCAACCTAGATAGAGCCTCGCTACCAGTCAGGCGTCCATAGCCTTGACGAGGTTATCGTTGTGACACTCCCAAGCATAACTCTACTTCCAACCAAGCGTCTATAGCCCCGGTAGAGATACTAGGATACCCCTGATAAGGTGAAGGTTATTTTGATTTTCAATACCTTCTTTTTCTCTTTTCTCTTTTAAACATTTCTATAAACCCTTTCTTTCACCTCGTAAGTAATGAAATTTACACTCAAGGATGAGGAACACAGTGGGTGAACCAGGCAGCCTGCCAATTGCCTAATTCTACTCCTACTGCACCACCTTCAAATCCTTCCAGTCCTGAAAGAAAAACCTAATATTGAAGAAATTATGAGTACACCTGAAGGGGCTAGTTTGAGTGAGTTAGCTACTATTTCCGAATAGCTACAGGAAGGTATGGAATGTAATAAGAAGGAAGAACCGGTTGTGTTTCCGGCCGAAGAAGAGTAGCTACAGGAAGGTCAGCAATAGGATGGTGATTTGGGACAGGATGACCCTGAAGAATCACATAATGTAGAAGTAATTAAAGAAGAGGAACAATAAGAAGAGAAGGATGTACTTGAAGAAGTGCAGGAAACACTTGCAATGTGCTATAATCATAGACCACCATTCCATATCACAAACTTTGGTGCAGGAATGGCATGTTTTCAGGAACTTCAACAACAACAGACTTCTTCTGCACTGGAAATTAAGAGACTACAAAGAGTAATCCAGAATAAGAATCTGGAAATCACTAATCTAACTGACACTCTCAACTAGGTAGTAGATCTTGTTCCACAACTAATGCAATGTCGAGCACCCTCACCTCTCTTGTACTTATTTAGAGTTCATTGAAAATAAGTGACTCTAATTCTAAGTACAAGGGACATCTGATAAAGGAATTCCACCACTTGACTCCGAAAAACTGATTAGAGCTTGTAAAAGAAATTTCTAAAACAACCCGTTATACAGATGCAACAACCCCAAGGAAGCAAGAAACCAAAAGAAAAAAACAAAATGGAAAGCAAAACCAACCAAAGCAAACCTACACTAACCAAAGAAAACAAGCAAAGTAGGAAGAAAACCTACTCTAACCAAAGAAAATAAGCAGAAAGCAAACCTACTCTAGCTATGTACAAGAGAGAGCTGTAAACAGCTCAAGATTGGAAGTAATGCTTCAAATACTACCCATTGACAAGCAGTAGGATATCCTCACCGGTGAGGGTTTTCAGGGAAAAAGCATTATCTCCCAGAATTTCTGAAATTCGGTAAGGGCCAAGCCAAATTTTATCAAATTTACCATGCTCTCCCTTATGGTCATGGGCCTTATCCTAGTAGAGAACTAAGTCAGATATTCTAAAGGCTTTCACCTTAGCTCTCCTATCAAACCAAATTTTCACTAAGCCCTGATGTTTAGCAAAGTTTTCTAGGGCTTCATCTCTTTTCTCTACAAGGTGTAACAACTCAGCCAAATGGGCTTCATCCTTATCCTCCTCATTATAGTATTCATTAATGAACTACAGGGTAGGGATCTTCAATTGGATGGGAAACAAAGGTTCCAAACCATACACTAAGTGATAAGGAGAGGCTCCTATAGATGCCTTCTATCTAGTACGATCTGCCTTGAGAGCAAATCAAAGCTAGGTGTGCCAATCCTTAGGATTTTGTTCTATCAACTTACAGATGATTGTCAAGAGATTCTTATTGGAAGACTCAGCTAGACCATTACCCTGAGGGTAGTAATTGGATGCAAATTTTATGACAATTTCATGATCAAAATCCCAATTAAAAAGTTTTAATGATGCAAATGCAAGACCATTATCACAAACTAAAGACAATGGACAACCAAAACGATTAACAATACCTGACTCAAGGAAATTGATTACCACATCAAAAGTACATTGTTTATAGGAAAGAACCTCAGTCCATCTAGTAAAATAATCAGTTATGGTGAGAATATACCTATGGCCTACAGAGGATGGGGGATTAATTGGACCTATGAAGTCCATTCCCCACTAAGCGAATGGTTTTACCTCTATGACCGGCTAAAGTGGAAGGGCTGCATATTTTTCCTTACTTGCTATAGTTTGAAATACAAGACAAGTCCTCACATGGTGGTGCACATCTTTAAACAAATTAGGCCAATAAAAACCTACCCTTAGGATTTGATTGGAAGTGGATGATGCAAAACCATGGCCTATGCCATATCTTTCATGGAATTCAATCATCACTCTGGTAGCTTCTTCCTTCCCCAAAAATCTTAAGTACACACCTTCATGATTTATCTTATACAAGACAACACCTTTCATCATAAAACTTTGACTCTTCAGGCGCAGGGCTCACCTCTTTTATGTACTAAGGTGATCAGGACATCGTTGGTTCAACAAATAATAAATGATTTCATCATACCAATCTCTCAGAGATACCTCTTGAAGATGATAGTGCTGAGCTGTGAGATCAAGAACTATCTAAGACATTGTCTTCATCAACCCCTGTCCTCTCACTAATTTCATGGTTTGAATCTCTATATCATATTCCTGCAACATAGTCACCCATTTGGCTCTTCGTTCACCTAGCTCATTTTGCATTAGCAACAACTTCACCGTAGGATCAGGCATTATGGCAAAAACCTTATTCCTCATAATATAATGTCTGAAATTTTTCACTGCTCTAACCAAAGCATAGGCCTAATTTTCCCCATTGTGATATCTTAATTCTACATCCTTTAAAGGAGTACTCATGAAGGCTATAGGATTCTCATCGCCTTGATCAAACTTTTGGGTTAACATTCTAGCACAAGAGTGATCAGAAGTGAATGAATATATGTAAAAAGGCTTAGCATAATCTGGACTCACCAACACTAGAGCCTCTGCAATAGCTTTCTTAATTTCTATAAATGCCTCCTTAGCTTCTACATTCCATTCTACTTTCACCTCTTGCTTCAACATAGCATTCAAGGGCTTCACTATCTCTACAAATCCAGTGATAAATTTTCTAACAAAGTTAATCTTCTTAAAGAATGACTTCATTTCTTTCTTGCTTGCAGGAGGTTGAAACTTCAAGATAGCTTGTATTCATTCAGGATCAATAGCAATACCCTGTTATGAGATAATATGTCCTATTAATTTTCCTTTTGTGACTCCAAAAATAGACTTCCTTGGGTTAAGTGAAATGCCAAACTCTCTACACCTTTGGAATACTTTGCATAAATCTGCTATATGATTACCTCATTTCTTAGAGAAAATTGTCAAGTCATCCATATAAATAATGATGCACTTACCAATTATGTCCTTAAAAGCAATATGCATAACTCTCTAGAATGTAGCTCCAACATTGATTAATCCGAAAGGCATCCTTCTATAAGAAAAAGTTCCCCATTTTGTAGTGAAGGAAGTTTTGTGCCTGTCTTCATATTGTACCATAACCTAGTTGTATCTAGAATACCCATCCAAAAAGGACATCATTTGAGATCCATTGACAATCCAAAGTACCTCATCCAGTGAAGGAACTGGATAGTTATTTTTTTCCAATGCTCTGTTTAGATTCCTAAAGTCCGCACATAATTTGATTTCTCCATTCTTTTTTCTTACTGGAACTAGATTTGCAACCCAAGTTGAATGCCTTACTAGAAATATAATTCATGCTGAAAGTAGTTTCTGCACTTCCTTCTGAATGATGGGTTCTACTAGAGCATTGATTGGTCTCTGTCTTTGTCTGAATGGTTTGACATTTGACTTTAAGGGAATGGTGTGTGTAATGATTGAAGTATCATATGTCTTTAAATCTTCATAAATCCAGGCTATCACATCATGATACGTGTGCAAGGTATCAATAATCCCTTTTCTTTCCTCTGGATTACATACCTTACCAATAAAAACATTCTTCATGTCATCTAGTGTCCCCATATTGTATGTTTCACACTGGTTGCTGAGAGACTCCCTTTTTACTTGTTGTTCTTGATCTCTTATCTTATCCAAATAAAAAATTTGTTCAAGATGCACTATACCTCTTGGGATAGTGTTGGTCTTCAGGTTAATGATTCCTCCCAAGTCTATTTATGCCTCTTGAGGCTCTATCTCATCAATGACTTGAGAAGAAAACACATCACAACTCGTAATAAAATCTAGAATATGCTTATCATCTTCAAAAACTTGGAAGTTGGTAATGTTTTCAGGTACTGAAGGTATTGGAGTCAGTTCAACTATAAACTTCTTCAATCCTAAGAGTGATAAATGTTGCAATATACTAGCAGCCTATGCTAGAGAGTTTGCAACTTGATTCCTACTTCAGGGAATCAACTGGATGTTGAAAGCATCGAAACTTTCAATAAGGTCCCTCACTCTATGCCTATAATTAATCATTCTCCTATCATGACATGAATACTATTTCCTCACCTGCCTAACTACCAACTCAGAATCTCCAAAAAATTGTAATATCTTAACTTTCTTCCTTGATGCCATTAACAACCCATGGATCAAAGCTTCATATTCAACGACATTATTAGTACATTGAAATTGGAGTATGTGAGCAGCAAAATAATTCTTACCTTTAGGACTGATCAACTCAAACCCTGCTCTAGCACCTTTCTTAGATTTGGATCCATCAAATCTCAATGTCCAACAACCATCAGACTCTAATTTTTTTAATTTGCCTCTCATTTTATTGGAAATAGGGGGATTCTCAGAAAGCATTGGGATTTTACCCCTATCATTATTTAACTCCTTCTATATGTTGAGTCTAACAGTTGGGGTCAGGTTAATGCATTTTTGTACCTACTCCACAACAGTCTAACATAAGTCACATTCCAACTCAGAGTGAGGAGCATCATAGAATCTACACTAGTTGAGGAGAAATAGTTCTTCAAAGTTCATACTTCCTCCTAGCTGGATTTGATTCTCCATACACCTCTGGATGAATTCTTGAAAGTTATCCAGCAAACTAAGTTGCCTATCCTCTTGGTCATCTGTTTCATCTGCTTGTTCAATCAGTGTTCCAAAACCACTGATCCCTGATATGAATTCATCTAAGGGGCCCTACTACATAAATACCTCTTCATTCTCTGAGGCTATTGCATCCAACACATAATTCCCCATGCTAACCTCTGACACCAATACCTCATTTGAAGTATTCTGATATTCAGTGATTACATACTTCATTTTGGGTTCTCTTCCAATTCTAATCTGATTTGGAACCCCTTTCCATGGTAGCCACATGTGATAATGGTCTGTAGATGTATACCCATTCAATGCCTTGGTGAAATCCCGACCCAAAATCAAACCATAAGTATCAGGAATATCAACAACATAAATGTTAATCACTTGCTGCACCCTTGGATTTGATGCAAGCTGCGCGGGGATCATATTCAATTCTCCTACTACACTTACCTATGTCTTTTCCAATTGATTGAACTTCTTTTAAGAAGCTATAGGGGTAATATCTAATGCTTTACAAACAACACAAGGCATAACATTTTTAGATGCCCCTGAATCTAGAAGAGAATTATGCAGATTCTTCCCAAAGATGCAAACATAAACTAGGAAAGGAGGGGTTTCCATCTTGCCTTGAAACAAACTCAATTGGGTGTGAGCTTGTGCAACTTGACCCTTGTATTTATCTCTCCCTTTGTCTACAGGTGGAACCTAACCTCTAGATGCTTGTGAACTAGAAGATCTGGCAATAGCTTCATTGGCAATTACTCCTTGTGGTGTTGTGTTCGAACTAAATGACCCCAAGACTACATTTCTAATAGCAATGAATCTTAATAACTCAAAAGAAGAAATACTTACCTTTACTTTCTTGAGTTCTTTAGTCACATATTCACCCAATTGCTCCAAATTCATATCAACATGGGTTTCCTTGTAGCCACCAGCCTATCTATCCTTTGGAACTTCAGCATTGTTTCCCTTCGACAAGTACTGTGCTGGCACATGAGGATAAGGTGGATTATTATTAGCTTGTGGATCTGGTGGAGTAGTAAAATTTTTAGGAGGGATAAAAGTAGTGAAGGGGCCTCCAGCTTGTGGACTCCTATTAGGCCTATTCCTCAAATAATATTTCTTTGTTGGTTGCGAAAACATCTGAACTTCTTCAACACCAACTTCCTCCTCATCCAAAGGACCATTATCATTCCCATTTTCCTCATTAAACAACTGAGATATTTCATATTCATTCAACACCTGCTCCACCTCATTATCCTAGTCACTGGACTCTTCTTTTGGTTCATTTTCCTCACCTTTTGGGAATGGGGCATGATTAAGTACCAATACTGGAGAATCATAGGGATTTGAGGGCACAATCTCCTGACTATTGGAGTTGCTCTCGACTTCATACTAGAAGATGGAAGAAGCAGTCTGAAACTCAGTGCAATCTAACTCAGAATGTTGGCTTGTCTTATGGAGCCTACACCATCTAGACAAAGCTGCCTCTGCCAAATATACATCACTTGGAGGCTTCTCTTGAGTAGAAGGTAATGAAGGTATTGGATTCATTATGGGAGCATGATTAGTCAAAGCCTGGTTGAGAGCTTGGACTTGTCCAGGATGAGCAGTAGGTCCTAAGGACTGCATAGGTCCTGATAAATGTTGCCTCAAGTCTGTACTGACCTTAACAACCTCTATATATGCAGTAAGGAAAGTAGTTGGGGGATTAGTCCTACACTTAAGGAAGGTGGTTGTAAGGTTGTCCAAGGCTTCAAAGTAAACTTCTAGGGTAGTGGCATCATCTACAACATAAGGTTCCTGGAGTCTAGTGTAGGCTCAGTGGAATCTATCATTAAATAACCCTATAAGCTCATTAATCTCCCTCTTAACTCTGGTAAACTACATGTAAAGTTCATTTGCGCTAATGGGAATTTTAAACATCTGTAGAAATGCAGTTTCTAGTCATGCCCAATTATTGATAGAGGCAGCAGGTAAGTGGTTATACCAATAAAAGGCCTCTTCCCCAAGGGAATAAGGGAAAATCCTGCATGCAACATCTTCATGGTTAATTCCTCTATCCCTCAGAAAGGTTTGGAAAATCCTGATATACTCCTTTGTCTTCCTATTGGGATCATGAGTATGGAACTTAGAGCAAAAATGCTCAGGATTCTTGGGCATGACATTGTAATTATTGAAATTCAATGGAGATGGGTTGTTGTCAAGGAAATCCATTGGTGGAGGTGGGGGCGGTAATGGCTTATTTATGGCTGGTTGGGGCTGCATAATAGGAATTACTTCCGAATCGGATGAAGATGAGGATGATGGAGATGATGGAAGTGGTTGAGTGGATGATGATTCTTCCCCTCTTCTAGTCCTTCTTGACCTAGTAGGGGCTTGCAATTATTGAAATTCCTCTTCTCTTGGAGTAGATCTGGTTCTTCTTCTGAACCTCTCAAGAGAAATGGCAAAAAAAAATTGATCCATCTTGCTTATTCAAGGCCCTTCTTCTAGCACCAATATGTTGATGGTGTTTTCTACACAACAACTCAGACATAATATGATATCCTATCTCTCTTGAAAGGTAAATCTCTATGGGAAAAGAGATAACCCCAAGGTCTCTAATGTCAGGTCTTTATAATGCAAATAAAACAACTCAGAGATAATGTGAAAATGCTGGTAATCACAAAGGGACCTTACTACAAGAAAATACTGAACTCAAATTTATCATATCTAGCAATATGTTGATACTTCAAACCCTAAATTTAACCTAGATAATAAAGAAATAACAAAAGGTAAAGGTTTCAAAGATAATTCTAAGACTAATTCTAACCCTAAGATTGACAATGCAAAAGATAAGATGCTAAAAAATGGACCGATCCCTCAAAAACTACTTTCTGATCAACCCAGATAAATCTACAATCTTATAGGAATAGTGCAATCTTCTAAGGTGTTAAAGATTTTCAAATCATGCATATTCATTCAAGACAACCCTATTGCAATTGAATTGAACAAACATTCATAATTGAACTAAGCACAATTTTAATTCCAGGCTAACTTTGCAAAGCAGCTAACAATCAGCGAACTGCAAAAAGTATGGACTAGAGATGACTGCAAACATTTTAAGCATAAAACCCTAAGCATCACCAAACCATCTAACAATAAACTTAAGCATTTTTAAAGATAGAATATCAAGAACCATGCCAGATAAAACTCAACACAAGAAAGATACCAAATCAAAATATCCTTTCTTATATTAAATCACCCAAAGTGGCAACAATTCCAATCTTCTATTACGTCACTTGCTTGAAGATAAACTCTAACCCTAATTCCTGCTCTTACAATTCACTCAAATGTGAAATTCTTCCAAATTTTTCTACTACTACTACTTTACAAATGAGGCATCATGCTAGATTTATAGAGAACCCCCCAAGATAGGTTAGCCCAATTTGGGTTTAAAATAATAAATGCCACACAATAGGTCAACCCAAAAGACATTCGAAAATAACATGAAATGTGCAATTTGCACCAATTTCATCCAAGTCGGCCTGGGGTCTCCAAGAACTCAATCCAATGTATGTGAAGGAGGAGGAGAAATAATGGGAAGAACAAATTTTTATGTAGCCCTATATTAACTACTTCCCTTCTTTGTCCTTAGCATGCTCCATTTCACCATGCACTGCCAGTAATACTTTGTCTAATTCGGCAATAGGTAGGATAGGAAAAATCTTAATCTTCCTCTAAAAGGACTTGATATCATCTCTTGACTGCTTCACTGTATTATTCCAATCAGCCCTATTCATTTTATACCTATTAATGATTGCAATGTAAGTTGCAGCATCATCTAGCTGATGTTGAGTAACATGACCCTAATTGACTAGAGAGTAGACATCTCGCCACCACTTTCTTAGTTGTTCCAAGTTGAGATGTTTCAGAGAAAACTTCTTTCTCCCTGTTATGATTTCAAAGAAGGAGATACACTTATCATAAATACCAATCAAAGTGTCCTCAATCTGCTTCCCCTATTTGTGTATCTTCTTCAAGGCACTCTACCATAATGCCTAACACACTCAAGCACCGACTCATAATATTGGACCGTAGGAGGAAATCCAGCCACATGTGCTAACCCAGACTCCAATGTCCTTCTGGCCAACAAAGGGAGATTTTGTGTTGCCATTCCTACCTTAAATTCTTCGTAGTTGCACATTCCAATGTTTGTATCAGTGATCCCTGACCAAATGGAAGTCAACCTACTTTCTAGGATCCTACTCTTTATATCCATCTTAACTCTCTCTACCTTAGAGATAGTTGAACCTTCGGCACTTGGATCCATCACCTTCCCTTTTCCTTGCCCAACAACAACTTGTCTTGATCCTTCCTGTAAACAATAAAGACACAAAAATAAGATCCATGATAGCATAAAGTTCAACTAAATCCATATCAAATCAATCATCTCAAAGTTTGAGTTTTAGCCCCCCTCTAGGAATCTAGACTGGAGAGGAATTTCGAGGAAATCCGGAACAGGTGAAATCCAATGATACAGGCATACAAGTATTCCACATAATCATTTAATCAATCAATTTAACCAAGGAATCATTTGATACACCCTAGCATAAGTTCATTTAATCATCAAATACATAATCACTAGGCAAATCCTCATGCAACCACCAAATTCTTCATTCTCAACACCTCAGAAAAATCCACCTCAGACAGAAATCCCTGAAAATGAAAATAATTTAAACCTTCCGTGAAAATGAAGGAGGTGCAGAACATTCGAGAAAATCTCGAGGATGTGGATTTTAGCAAAAGTCAATGCAAATTTACCACTTAAGCCCAATTTCAGGAAAATGACCAAGCAATGGAAAAACTTGGGAAATCTGGAGGCAACGAAAATCTACGAGACATGTAAATATTTGGATTAAAGTACATTACGAAGAACAAAAAGAAAACGGCAAAATTGGGGAATTCCGGTAGATAGGGAATTCCGTGAAGACAATGAAATCCTGAATACCTACATTTTCTCTCGAAGTCACTCAAATTGATCGAATGATCACAAATTTGAGGACTTGGAGCTTGACACTAGCTTGACCTAGACCTCCCATAGATCATCTTTGAATCCAAAACCCATCTTACAGTAAAACAAGAGGGATTGGCCATTCCCTAGATCAAAAACCCCCAAACTCCCACCATGAATGCACATAATAGGCTCAGGCACAACTTGCTTGCCTGCAACAGTTAACAAAAAGTTTGAGGCAAATGCAAGCAAGCTACCCGAGATAAAATTGAAAGATAAGCTTAGAATAATCACACAGAAGAGGCACTCGAACAAAATGGGAAATCACCCCAGCTTCAAAATATAAAATGCCAGACTGGCAGGGCATGAACCCCCAAAACGCCCAGGAAGCATGCACTCAATAGGAAAAGGAAAAAGCAACGTGAATAGCATGAAAACACACAAAATACAGCAATCCATTTCAATCATAAGAGAGACAACATTCACATACCATTGAGAATAGATAAATCAAAACAAAGGATGTTGGCAAGAAACCTCAAAGCACGAGAAAAATGCAAATAGCGTTTAGGAAATCTAGCTGCAAGAATCGAATCCACTCCCAAACGCACAATCCAGCAACACACTTAGGTTCAAGCACTCCAAACCAAATAGGAATCAAATGATAAAACTTAAATGGCACAAAACTTCCCATAAATCAATATAATGCTGCCTAAAAAGTCATGCAATCAAGCATTAATGCAAGTGACAAAACTGTTTAAACCAGACCCGAGAATCCGATAAAGAAACGGACCCAGGAGAAATCTGGCCATAACAGATTTTTACGGATGACGAAAATCCCCAGACTTCAACAAAAAGCAATTGTCACCAAACTCTGAAAGGAAACTGAAAAATTCCGCCAAGAGTGGATTTTCCTAGAAATGTTGAAAAACCTGGAATGAACCCAAATTTTAAGGTTTTCAATATAAATTACAAATGGACAATTCAAACAGGAAAGATGAGCATCAAATCACATGCCCAAGAAAGCAAAACCCCAAAATAGAAAGGCCAAGACACCAAAAGTGAAAACCAAAAGAGAAAGAAAGAGGGTCCCTACTTTTAGTGGGGCATGTGTGCAAAAACTGCACAACAAGTTCTTTTTGGGGGAGGGAAAAATTTGTCTATAATTTTTTTTGTAGATGGTGGATTATGCTACAAAGTTGGGGGTTTTTGGAATGTTTGAATGTGAAATCAGAGAACTTCAAATGGTTGTGAAAGTTGGGCTTGACATCAATTTCATCCTTCCAAGCATTGGATCCAGGTTGGATTCGATCTTCTATTTTTTTTTTTCGAGTGTCTGTTCAATGCATTTGATTTCTTCCTCTCTATTTTTTGAAAACAAATATTTGATTGTCTTATTTTCCTAGAGATGAGACATTTATTTAATTACTCCTAAATAAAAACAATTGGTAATGCATTTGAAAATATTGTGTAATTCAAATATCCTTACCTACTCTATGGCAAGGATCTCTCTTCTTGTCTACACTTCATCATTTTATTTAACTCTTTAAACTGTTGCACTTCACGTGCCTCTCTGCATATATCCTTCCATCATTGCATTCCATGAGATGATGGCCAGTTACCCCAACCATTTGCATTTTCTTGAAAGTTTCAACAAATCCATTTTTTGTGTTTCCAACCATTTGCATTTGCTTAAATTTTTTAACAAATCCATTTTGTGCGTATCTGGCCATTTGCATTTGCTTGAAAGTTTCAACAAATCCATTTTGTGCATATCCATCCATTTGCATTTTCTTGAAAGTTTCAACAAATCAATTTTTTGTGTATCCTACAACATTGCATCCCACAAATTGACATCTCTTTGAGGCATTCGATCAAAGAGTTTGGGTGCCTTCTCTATGTTTCCAATTCTTGCATACTTATCTACCAAGGCAATTATAACAAAAAAATCTGATGTATGCACCCACATGCAACCATATGTAGTGGAAATTCGCTTTACATGTACCAATTGCATTTTCATAAAAATTTCTTAAGACTTTTCAACAAATCCAATTTGTGCACATCGTGCTATCATTTCATTCCATGAGATGAGATCTCTTTGAGGCCTTCGATCAAATAGTTTGAAGGTCTGGTCCGTGCGTCCACATTAGGTGCACAACCAAGCCTTACTATGTGCCCTAATCCTCATTGTGCTCACCGCTGCCTTTGCAACATTTCATCAGGTAAGGTAGGCATTTTAAGATTTGATAATGTTTAAGATGATTCATTTCAAAAATAATATATATATATATATATATATATATTACTATATATTATGGCTAATAATAGAAGAATTTTATAGAAGAAATATAATGATATATTATGGTAAAAAAATGTGATAGTGTGGAGATAAGAATGCTATTTAATAAAGAATTTTAATTGTATAATAATTGTTAAAATAAGTATTTAATTGAATATAGATAAAAGAATTATATAGTTAATTAAGTAGCTTGAATTATTTCATAAATAGGTAGTTCATAGTTAGGGGATTGTAAATATTGAATGAAGGTAAAATATTAAGAATAGTGTAATTAATTTCAAAGATTCAGATAAGGTAAATGATTAGATTTCTCTTTGTTTATTAATTAGCGGGTGAATGTTGATTATTCCTATAATTATCTAATAGCTGATTAGTAAAAATTTCCATGTAAATTAGTTAATTGGAATAATGTTACTGTAGTTATTTTAAAATATAATTATTGGGGTAAATAATCTTTTAATTGAATTATGCGGTTAAGTTGAAATGAGTGATTGAAATAATGTCGTATTATTGGGAATATTTTTATGGTTAATTATTTGTAATAAACAAAGTTTCTTGATTATTGGTTTAAGTGTATGTAATTGTTTAAGATGGATGTCATGTGTGGGATGTATGTTGGGAAGTGTATTTAGTATGTTTGTTTCCAGAGGCCTAGATGGAGTATATTTGTATCCATGGTCCTTATGATTGTTTACTTTGGAAGTGGTTTGGCAATGTTCTGGGTTATGTGCTTTGTGTGAAATGAAACCCTAAGGATGTTGCCTCTTGTTTATGTATGGATTCATGTGATTGTGATGAGTGTACAAGATGGACAATGTCTTGCTTGATGTGTAGGGTTTACTAGTTGCAAGTAGGGGGAGTGTCTCTCAATGGGGGTCGGGGATCAGGAGAGGCTGTTAGGATAACCCAGGATGGGGGTTGGGGCCTAGGAAGATCTACCAAGATAACCCATATCAAGCTATGTGATGACACTCCTCCCTATTGCATTCTAGCATTCCCTAGTTGTAGTTCCTCTTTTTGTTGTGTGAGTTCCTCTAGAAATGAGGTAAGTATTGTAAGTGATGTTGGTATTATTATTAGTGTATGGTTGGAGTCATGTATAGGCTTGATTGTATTAGTCTATTGCTTTCTTGACTGTCTGTTGGATGTGGGATCTTATGTTATCTCCTAGCATGGGGGTGGACCTTAGGGTTCCACATGGTCAGGAGGTTGGTGTTTTTTCTCCATTGGGTATTCTTGTTGCATGTTTGTGTGCATGGAGTTTGGTCATTGCATTGAGGATTCCAATTCATGTTCCAGTTAGAGAATAATTCTTATCATGTATTGTATATTGGATTGTGTTTTTGGTTGTATCTCTTTATGTAATCTGATGTAATTTTCCCATGTGTACTAGGGGAAGCAATGTTGTAAATAGGGTATTAATGTAACAAATATTGATGATTTCATCTTGTAAAATGTATTGTAAAGAAATGCACCCTTCATATGATCTAGTTAGTTAGGAATTGATTCTTTAATGTTGATTAGTAGTTGATGGAAGTAAGTAATGTAGAATCATTTATTGTGGTGCTTTACAATGAACCTTGTATGTTAGATCTCGTGTAACCTTTTGTTTCTAATAATCTTGTTTTGTGAGTAGCATAGTTGAGGAACCTTAGAAGACCTAGGATTGGTATATCATGTCATGTTATGCATTTTGTAGTTAATTGTTGAAAAAAATAAAATTGTTCCATTAATTTTGACCTAGTTTAGTGTTATCCTCTAGGGTTCCTTGGCAGGTGCGTTACAAATGTCTAGTAGGAAATAGTAATTTTTTTGTTCAATAATGAATGTCCATATATAAACAACTTACTTTGTAATTGTTTAGTAGGAAACAATACTTGTTATGTTAATATAATGAATGTTCATATGTAAACAACTTTTTTTATTAATGTTTAGTAGGAAATGGTACTTGTTCTATTAATACAATGAATTTTCTTATGAAAACAACAATGATAGAGAATCATAGTTGTAACAATGCAATAACCGTATGTGTGAAACTATTAGCATAGACTTGTTCTAAATTCTTTATTTTTGACATAGAAACATCAAATGGAACACTATTTTAAAATTGCAATCTGAATTAATGATTATTTCATAATGTATGCACAAACTTTAGCATTAGTAGGCACATATATGTGTATACACATAGACTTTATCTATGTACATACACATACTTGTGACATACCTTCTTTTGTTTTTAGTACATTTTTAAAAAGAAAATGTTATGATGAGAAGTAGAAAATATTCATAAGAAAGATATGTTGTATGTTGAATTACTCTGTGAATCATAAATATGATTTATGTTTAGAGAGTAAATTAGTATTCTGATTATTCTTTTAAAGACATTTGTGAAAGAATATTTTAAATACTTGAACAAAACAATGATACCTTAGTTGACTAGAGCACCTATTGGGTAGATGTTGCTAGAGGGTAAAAAGCTGTTATGAGATGTATAGTAGAAAGTTACCTTTAGGGACAGGTGTTGAAATGGAGTTCAAAGAATATAGGTGTAACACTAAGGAAAAATATAAGATAAGATTAAGCAACACTAATGCAATAAACTTAAATCCATCCTACGCTAACAACAAAGAACAATGGAAACTAAAAAATCATATATAAACAAAAAGATCTCACTGAACATCTATATAATTCCATGAATAACCTCGATTGCACTTCTCCATTTTTCTGTTGTACAATAATTTCCCTTAGATTTAACAACTATGCAAGTATGGCCTATGAGATAATGATTTAGCAAAATATCAAAGATTCTTAAAGTTGCTTCCTAAAAGTATAAAGATTTCAGGAGGAATAATAATGATGAAGGTCAAGTCGATTTATAGAAAACTAATTTTTGAATAATTGACTCAAATTCAAAAGATAGATCGACGATTGAGATTAATGAATTCCATGCGATAGAGATTCAGTATTAGTAATAACACGACTAAAAAAGCATAACCGACGGAGATTAAGATTAAATAATAATTTAATTTTTAGTCGATACTTTTTTAAAATGAGAAGAATAATGATTGCATATAAAAGACAAAGAAGAAACATAGTGTTCAGACACATGAATGAATGAATTAATTAAATAAAGTTATTTAATTAATAATAGTTTGCACGTAGAAGAATCGAAACATAGATAACTGACTGATTAAACGAGAAGGTTTGTTCATCATAAACAAGTAGATATTAAATCAGGAGATAACTAACTAGTTTAATTAAATCTTGACTTAAGTGGTAAATGATTAATTAGATAACTAAGTGATTATCTAATCACAAAGGAATATTATAAGAATAATTATTTTTATGAATTAAATGATTGTTTAATTCAACATTCAAAATCCAGAGATTAAATTAAATAAATAAAGATTTATTTAATTGACTAGAGAAAAGATTATAGAATAATTAAATAATTCGTAATGAATATTTAATTATAGTTGAAAATGTGATGAGGGTAAATTAAATAATAATTTATTTAATTTTAGAAAAGGGATTAATTAATTATCGACATAATTAAATAAATTACAGTTATTTAATTAATCAAGATTGAATAAAGGTAATAATGAATTAATTAAATGATTAAATTTATTTAATTAATAGAAGATAGGTGACTTTAGAAAACAATTAAATAATTAACATTATTTAATCATGACAATGAATATGATAATTATGTGGAAAATGGTGTCGTAGGCATAGACCAATTTTTAGTGTCTACAATTTGCCCCTCTTTGATACAATGTTGTTTTGGCTTTGTGTCAAAGAAAATTAGTTAAAACATGCCCTAGTTGTGCCCCAGTGTGAAATAGGTTAGGGTATGCCCCCTCGGGAAAAATGACAATTTTTGAATTTGTTTTGAAAATTTTGGAAATTGTCTCGATTAGGTAATTTGATAGTCAGAAGTTCGATGGTGGTGAAAGAAATCAATTTTGAAGTGGTTTGGAATGCGAAATGGATGTCAAAAGTTGGCAAATAGTGCGTCCAGTACAAAGGGTTGGAGAAAAACCCTCGAAAACCTTAGGTATAAATAGGATTTAGGGTGGAAACACAAATCATTTGTACCCCTAGACTTTGAAAAAATTTGATTTTGCTCCAGAGCTCATAGTGAAAATGTCTCTTGTTCCATACACAGAGCACCGTGGTTATCACATTCAGACCTTCAGATGCCTGACTGATGCAGGACCCTTGGTATGTACCCCTGAACCGCCTTTTGAAATTTTACTTTTCACACATTTTTAGACACTTAAAGTTTAATTTTCATATGCATCACTTTAGGATCAATGCATATATGTTCGTATGTGACACATGTGCTCATGAAACGACACATATGTGCAAACACGTCTAGGTCCATTTAGGGCATTTAGGTTAATCATTGCATTTGAATTTGTGTGCACTGCATGTTAATGAATGCATCACATTTGTGAATAATAGTGTCGCATGTAGAATAGTGCATTGCATGTAGAATAGGGCACCACATTTGCATGGTTGACAAGTGATAAAATTTGCACCGCATTTTTCAAAATGTGACACATTTGCATGATATATACGTGAGTAATAATGCACCACATTTATGAAAATGTGATGCATATGCATGATATGTGGGTCCACTTATCTTTGTAATGCATCTATGGTTGAACAACACATCTACATTGTGAAATGACGCATTTGGGTTGTTGCAATGCATGTGCAAAAGAAAATGATGCAAGTGAATTTGTGCACCGCATTTGATATTAAAACGATGCATTTTCCTGTCAAAATTTTGAAATTTTGTGATGTAAAAATGAATGTTTTGTATGTTTGATACAAAGTATTTGATGCATTTGTAGACTGTATTGGATCTGATATACACCTGGGAGTTGAGGCCAACCACTTATGAGTTGTAAGACCAGTTACAGAGTGCTCAGACATGGTTGATATGGATTCTAGGTTTACATCATGCTTGCACTATGCCCACTATTCAGGCCAACAGAGGTATGTTGACTGCTCTTTGTGAGTGATGGAATTCAAAGACCTCCTCTTCCCACTTGCCTATTGTAGAGGCTACAGTTACTTTAGAGGATTTCTATAGGATTTTGAGATTACCGATTAGGGGTGAGAGAGTCTTGTATGATACCTAGAGAAGTTATAGCAAGATCACCTAGTTTTAACTATATGATGATATTAGACAACTCAGTATCGAGCACTATGATATTAGATGGTATGTCCTCATGGAAAGATATGAGAAGATTGATTGTATGTTGTGTACATTGATTGTTGGGATTTTTCTTCCTAACCACCGAGGTCATGGTTTTCTTGTTGGGTGGGGGGAGATTCTTGTTGGGATGTTAGAGTGATAGGTAGTATATGCATGGGGCCCATGTTTATTAGCCATGTTATATTTTCATTTACATGACATAGCTTATAGAGATGCCCAGTTGATGAGTTGTGGTACTACCTTACTAATGATCTGGGCATGGGAACACATTGTTGTGTTCCTTCCCCTAGTGACATCAGATTTAGATGCTAAATCCCCATATGTTTTTCGTTATGCGGGGACCATTACCCATAGCCATGTTGGTGATAAAGGTTATTGGATACATGCCATTGACACACTTGTATAGTTTATATGGAGACCTTATATGGATTGTGCTCAGTGGAGAGATGAGGACAAAAATTTACCATTTTGTAGATAGACACAGTACCTGATTGAGAGGATTGTATCTAGTGTACATGTCATTGAGATACACCTTCCAGATTGAGTCCTGAGATATTTTGGAGAGGTCCAGGATGAGCCATGAGGGCGATTTGAGTTTGCTCGGTCTTCTAGAGAGGTTCCACTGTGGGGGCCTATGATTCCTATTGTGACAACAAAGGTAGACATTCAAGCCTTACATCCTATTCAGTGGGGTTGGAGGGGTGGTTTAGAAGATCTAGGGATGACCACAACATATGATGCTTGGTGGGCAGAGCATAGGCCCATTCCCTATATAGATCTAGATCAAATGGCTCCAGTAGAGATATGGGGCACAAGACCTAGAGGTCGGCATGGTGACAGGGCTTGTGATAGAGGTGGTAGAGGTGGAAGAGGTGGAGGTGATGATGGTAGAGGTGGAGGTGGGAGAGGTGGTTGATGGGGTTGATGAGGGAGGAGAGGTGGGAGAGGATGTGGACTATCACCCATCCATGAGGAGAGGGTGAGGGAGATGATGTGCCAATGTTGGACTTTGGTGGAGGAGGGGAGGAAAAGATAGGGGTAGAGCATGCACCTGAGGAGGTCAATGGAGATGAGATGGAGATAGATGCCCTTGGTATGTTGGCAGGCTATCATGATGAGGAGGAGGAGGAGGAGATGGGGGAGCAGGAAAGGGAGCTCCAAGATAGGATAGTGGAGGAGTGGGATGTCGAGGTGGGGGAAAGGCCACGACGAGAGGAGGTTCCCAGGGATCAAAATTTGGCAGAGTTACAAGCCTGAGTAGAGGCCTTGAAGGAGAGGGTGAGAACAATGACTACAGAGTGAGATAGTACATACCTAGACAGAGATCAGGAAATGGCTAGGAGACAGGAGACAAAGGGGAGGTTTGTTGAGTTGAGGGCCCTATGCACTGGACTGACTGTA